>JACDJE010000295.1:614209-647415 GCA_016647715.1 Pavo muticus | reverse complement strand
TTTTTTTTTTTTTTTTTTTTTTAAACATACATATTTACAGGGTAAATTGTTTATTATTTTTCCTATTGGAGGTTAATGAGCTTTAGTATTTCAAATTATTTTTATTCTAACTGCCACGTCTAATCTCATAAGCCATTTATTACATCATTACAGCAAACGATGTGCAGAAAATAAAAGTAATAATAGTACTGATGAGAACTGTAACAGAGTGTAAGGTGTATGTTGGGTCTTCACTTCTCTAGGCAACATAGTAATCCAGGCACATACTAATACCAAATCTGCTTTCACTGGCTCTGGATCTCTTGAGTCAAAACCAACCAAAGAAACAAAAAGTAAATAAATACAACCAGAAAAGCTGAAGGGAAACATTTAAATTTAGGCAAATCAAACTGTAGCAGTCCACCACAGTGAGTGAAAGACTACTGGTGTGCCTGAGAGCTTGATGCAATTCCCTGCTATGAACCATCAGCAGCTGGCTCCACTGCCTGCCCTCGACAGATGCCACATGCCTGCAAGTCTCAGCTGCTCTATATCAAGTTTGATCTCAAATGTGCTGAAAAATGCTGCCAGGTACTGATGATGCTGGTGTTTGTCCCCTCCTTCAAGGCATTTCTCATCTCGTGCTTTGTTGCCCACACTGTCCGCCATCATGGGGCCAGGAGAATTGCCATGTGCTGCAAGAGCAGAAGAAGGGAAATAGGTGGAAGTGCTGCAGATGAGCTTCCTTCCAAATTAATTTCAGATGTGTAAGTCTGTTCTGTCTGCTTCATTACCTGATAGCAGAGAAGCAACCTGAAATGCTTACAAGCAGGCAGCTAGAGATGTTATCACAATGACCTTTGCAAAGAATGGAGTTTTGGCTCTCCTTCCACCTGTGGCAGGTTTCATTCCAGCATCTCCTATCTTCATGGCACAGGAAAAGTGACTTTGGAGAGGGGTAAGCAGATGCTGACCCAGCTGGTCTGAGGAATGGGAAGCCTCGTTGCTGAGTTACACATGTATTTTTTCCCCCAAGGAGGACTGTCATGGTAACAGCTCTTGACCAGAGCAGGTGTCTGACTGCCCTGCAGAATTCATCTGAAGTGCCAAGCACAGGGCCTGGAAAATGTGGAGCACAAAGTGCGAAGGGGAACAAAACTGATGTTACCATTATTGCAGAGGGGCCATGCATGGAGTTTGTGAGGCCTGAACTGAGCGTAAGGAGGATCATAATACCTCTAATGTTTACTTTGTGTATTTGGATTGCAAGCTCTTTGGCCCAAGGACTGTGTCTCATCATGTATTTACATAGCTCCCAGCACAGCAGGTCACTGGCCTCAGTAGAGGTCTCCAGTCTCAAGTGATAATAATGAACTGCCTTTCTTGTAAGTGTTATTTACTCAAACAATACTGTGTTCCATTGTGCAGCATTGTTTTTATTAATTTTTTTTTTCAGGTTCAAATGAAGTAAAAACATTGTCCACTCAAACACTGAGGAACAGTATGAGTGTTCATATCCTGCTGGGAACTAAAAATTCAAGAGTTTCGAATACCAGTGTTTCCTGCCCCCTTTAGTCACTCTGAGGGCTTATGTCTGATGATAGAATGCTTTAAATCCATTTTAAACCTTGTCCAGGCTGGCATTCCTTGTCTGGATCTTAGCAACACAACAAAGCTTGCTTTGAAAGTCTTTTACAGAGGCAACCTTGAGTTCATGTAGTTGATACTTCTGTGAAGAAGCCCAGTTTATTTGTATAACAGCTGCTTGAATGCGCATTTGCAGAATCTATCAGAGCATCTTTTAAAGCATGTGATGTAGTAACTTTAAAGCTGAGGAAGTGATTGGGAAGAGTGCAAAGGAAGCAGTTATTCTGAACCAAAAGATTAAACAAACAAACAACAAAACAGAATTCTCTCCACTAAATTCGTTTTCTTCTTGCAAGCAAGGATGCATTTTTCTTCCATGCATTTTTATGTGAAAGTTTTGTACGTTTTCTTCTGTTCTGCAAGTAGCTGTATGCCAGAGCTTTCTGTCTTTAGTGCTGTGAGATGCTAGGAAAGGCACTTGGGGTATCATCTGGTTGCTTTGCAATGCATACAAACAGTGTTATTCCCAACTCAAACTACATAACGAAAAATGAATGCTTCTGCTTAAAAATGTTGATCAACAATAATGTCTTCAGTATGAAGCCACCTGATGTAGCCACGGCATAATTTTATTATCTCAGATGAAAGACAAATATGACCTCGTGCTTTGTATGAAAAACATTATTTTGAGTCTGTCTGGTTCCTTGCAGAACTATGTTACTCAGTATTCCTTGGCATATGATAACTTTTTCTGACACTAGTGTGCAGAAAAAGAGAAAATAAGGCCTGGCTGGAGCTGCCATCTATTCCCATGATTTGAGTCTTGCCCTTTGAGCTCTTTGTCAGACAGCACAATATGCTGCAGTACAACTCCTGGTGTTTTCTGTAAGAACATCCTAGCTACAATGTCAATTCTCTTCCAGAGTGCTAAAAGATGTAGGTTGTAATTAAAGGCTGGAAAGGTCTGGGCCTTAGCTGTGAGGTACTGCCCTTTGCTTCTTTGATCCATTCTAAGAGGTGATGTTCTTTAAATCAGTGATATTAATGAGAGCAAATTTGCAAGCACTGACAACAGAGGATTTTTTTAGGCATGTCTGCACAACTAGGCATGAGCAGACCCACATTCATACCTGTGTATGGGGGAGGGGGGGTTGCGTTGCAAAACTACTCCCAGAAGAAGTGATTTGTCACCACAGGAGGCTGGTGCAGGTTTATGCACCCTGCTACAAAGGTGCATTAAATCTCTGCAGGTGGCTGAAAAAAAATTCTTTGTTCTGATAACTGTGAATGGCATATTGTTTTAAGGTTGGTGTTCCATTCTGGTATTTTAGAATAAAAGTGAAGCATATTCCTATCAGTTTGGAAATCCTTGAATATTTTTTTTCTATTATTTTTACTCCTTCTTGCAGACAGTTGTAATAAAATAGGAAAACTCAGTTTTCATCTGCTTTTGGTGTTTTCAAAATAGAAAATCTAAGACCAAAATTACAAGATAGATACTGAAAGTGAAACTCCCCCGCAAACACACTCAATTTTACTCCACTGTTCTGTTTACTGGAAATAAATAAATAAATAAATACCTTCCCTACATTTTCTTGTCCTTCACTGAATGGGAGGGTTAAAAAAATAATTAAAAAAATGCTGAAATGGTTTCTAAAACTTGAAATAAAATATGAATTTTAAGACTTTTTTTTAAATTTTTTGATGTTTAGTTATACGAAATACTCTTGGAAGTGCCCGTGTTCCTCAGATTTAGCTGTTACTTCCCATTGAAATTTGGCAACTAAATCTTCAGACTCAGTTGAGTGAAGAGCCTCTAAAAAAAAAGAAAAGTATATGCACTTAATGAGCAACTAAGTTAGTGATCTGTTGCAATTACCCAAGTGAGTAATTTTGTTTCATTAATGCACCCTGAAGTACCAAGGTGTTTTTGGCAATGGGCACTGCAGGGCCCTTGCAATGCTCAAAGAAATAGTTATGTTACCAACCTCAGTGCAAGGGATCACTTCACCAACAAGGAGAGAGAGAGGAAGTACCTTAGCTTAAGAAGAAGATTAAAGACCATATATTATTGTCATGGAAGCCAATGGCAATACTTCTGAAGATTGTAGTGGAGCAGGATCAAACATCAGTTCTTTCTGTCTTTTCCAGCTCCCATTTTCTTGCTTATGGTGTTATTTAAGGGGGCATCTTGATGCACATAGCATCTCAGCTTGAAAGGTGAAGGAGCACATGTGCCTGGCTTATGTGAATCCTTCTCAGAGAACAGTAGAAAAGCAGATAGAAATAAAGGGAAAAAGTTTTATAACTTCAGGACTTTCATGGATCAATCAATATGGGAAACACACAGCAGATGATTATTAAAGTGAGGTATTGAATATCCATAAGAATACTAGCAAATGGTGTCAATTTTCAAACACTTTGCTTTGCCAGCTTCACAAGTTTAAAATCAATCATCGAAAAGTCCCTGTGTAGATCAGCTGAAGAGACATAAAACCTTATGGTTATCACTCTGGCAAAATGAAATAAAATAAAAAAAAAATAAGTGCGAGTGTATAAGGACTCAGATTGGAAGATTTCTGTAGCTCTAAAAACTGGGGTCAGCCAGTCTCTAAGTATAGAAATAAATGCTGAGGAAAAACAATGAGACACAGTGCACTGCTAGTAAATAAATCTTGGAGGACAGTTGAACACACAGAAAAAATAGATTTCACAGAGACTTACTTTCGGTATGAACACCATTTTATCACGGAATTATCATAAAGCAATCTTTCTTCTGAAAGAAAAAAAACAGCTATAAATAAAAAATTCTTGGGCACTCCCTGGAGAGTTGTCAAAATAGGTAGTTTTTATACACTACAGTGCAAAAATATTCATTAGAATTAATTTTTAAAATGCTCTGTCCAGTATTAATTGCCTGCTGTCCTTTCCTTGATCATAAATTATAAATGAACCAGCAAAAAATGTGGAAAGCATGATTTCATTAATAAATTATTTAAGTGTGATGATTAGATGATTAGTTTTTGCAATTATTGGGCTAATAGGCTGAAGTTTGTGATACTAAAGTGTTTCTCACTTGAGGGTGGTGATGATGATCATGATGTTGTTAACACCACTACTATCAGTGTTCTGCATGGAGCTAAAGCCAGCCATCTCCTTGGTCCCTACATGGAGACATGGCTGCTGGAGAGTCCGTTGGGTCTGCACTGAGAGAGCAGGAGCTGATGCTGAGGACAGTCAGTGTGAGCAGAGTTCTTTGGGTGCCTCCCTCAACTCAAGACTTTAAAATCTGGTTGACAAGCAGCGTACTAACCAGAGGGGATCTTCTCCCCACAGCGGCCTGCCGGTGTCAGTGGCACATGCATCTGGCTTAGCCCATTCTAGCGGTGGTTCCGGGAGCTCCAGTGAGTCCGAGAGCAGCTCTGAGTCTGACTCCGACAGTGAGAGCAGCTCCAGTGACAGCGACTGCAACGAGGAGTCACGCAGCACCACACCAGAGGTATGGCCGTGCTTGCAGCACCTCCCTGGCAGGAGCTTAGAGGGCGGAAAATGTCAGAGCTCTGTGCAGTTAGTTGCTGTTGACTTTTTTTCTCCCTTTACAGTTTTACTTGTATGACCCACATACTCATTCTAGCTTTTGGAAGAATCCTTCTGGCCTACATTTGAATTGCTTTAAAGAAATATTTAGATTTCTGCCAATAGCTAGAGAAGATTTTATTGACACAGTATTCAGCTGGGGCTAAGGAAAGGCAATGTGACAAAACTGTATCTTCAGGGACCAGCTAAACTTTTTAGTTGTATTAAATTTCTTCAGGGCCACATTGTAAACCAGATAAGGAAGCCTAATTAACCATAAATACTCCATAAATGCTCCCATAAAACTAACAGTCACCACTAGTTGACTGAAATAAAAAGGTGCATTAAAAACATCCTCACTTAAAGGGAAAAGCTTTGCTTCTATCTGAGACTTGCTCCTTGTTCTTCACACTGCAGCCTGAACCCCCCTCAACAAACAAATGGCAGCTGGATAAGTGGCTAAATAAAGTGAACCCCCACAATAAGACCATCATCAGCAATCAAAATGAGCCTCACAGTGAGACCAGCTCCCAGCCACAGAACAGCCAGCAGGCCGAAGGGCAAAGCAAAGGGAAGCTCAGCAACATCCTGCCCCCAACTGATTCCAAAGACCGGGCAATCCTCAGTCCCATCCGAGAGAAAGTCAAACCACGGGTTGCCCAGAAAACCCCAGAGGCAAAAAGCTCCAAGCAGAAGTCGCCAGCTCATAATGAGCCAACTGCACAAAGGACTACTGGGAAAAAGCAACCCAAAAAGGTAGAAAGGACTTCCAGTGTAGAAGAGTATAACTGGCCCAAACCAAATAATACCAGCAACACTCCCAAAGAAAAAGACACACAGGAACCCCCCGAGCAGCCAAAGGTTCGAACTAAAGCAGCAGTTGGCAAGACCGCCGCGCCAAGGAAGGAACCTCGAACAAGCACAGGTCTCACTTCTGAGAAGAAAAAGTACAGAGGCCCCAGCAAAATTGTTCCCAAGTCCCGGGAATTTATTGAAACTGATTCATCTACTTCTGACTCAAATACAGATCAGGAGGAGAGCCTGCAGGCTAAGATATTGCCAGCTTGTAGTGGACCGGCGAACGCCATCAAAGTGAAGGACTCTGGCAGTAACATCCTCAGCGTAAGTAGCTTAACTAGCAATGGCAGCAACACATCCATCGACCAGACCAGCAATGACTTGGAGGAGCAGCTCTTTTCTCCTATCCCAATTGTACAAAATGAACTTCTGTCCCCACTGAGAGAATATGAAGAACTCAGATCTCTTTGGGTGAAAATAGACCTTAGTTTACTCTCTAGGATACCTGGACAAGAGCCTTTTGAGACCACTTCTGTGAAAACTGAACCCAGAGAGGCAAATGTGAAACACAGACGACCGTCTCGAGAGTCCCCTACCCCAGCAGCTGAAAAAACATCCACAAAATCCAAGAGGAAACACAAGGTAAGTAATTTTCATCATTCAGAAGAAAACACTATTTCTGTGCATCCTTGAGGTCAGGACACCAAACATTGACTCCTCACTGACCTGCAGCAGGACTGTAAGGAGACATGATACCACTAAGGCTTTATTGTTTTTGCAGAAGACAAGCATTTACCTGTACATTACAAATTAACATAAGAAATCAGTAAAGAAGAAAATGGACACCACCTTTCAAAATCAATGAACAAAGTTGGTTGGTGTTTTTTTTAGATTTATCGTACCAGCTTTTTCACTGTGTTTGCTCTTTGCATGCTAATTTGCAGTGTTCTGCAATCTGCAGAAGGACTTCCCATGACAAGTTCTAAGAGCTCATCCATATTCAGAAAATGTGACTTCTGTTTGGAAAGCAAGTTTTTATTGTTGGCAGAATTAATGCACTTTCACTACTTGCTTAAACAAGCATAACTTCACTAAAGACTATGAAATGGTGCTTGCTTGTGCTCGTGGTGAATTTAGTCTTTATATCTTTTTGTTACACAAATGAATGTGATTCACAGACATGTCATGCTCTGTGTATGCAGCTACCTGGAAAAGCAAATATGTTTTGACTTAAGGCATTATGTTTTATCATGTGTTTATGTTATTTATGCCCAAGGGTATCCTGTCTTGTAGGATGACAGTGCTCTTCAAACTAAGTGTGTTCTCAGAAAAGAAATGGGAGTTTTATATCATAAATGAATTTTTGTAGTTGTTTTTTTTCTGTTGGTTTGTTGTTGTTTTTTTTCCAGCTAAAATGTCTGTGTTCTGGTCTCCTTGTGAGAAGTTATCATTGCATAGGTTTTATACCCCAGATTTTCTAAATCATTATGAATGTGACTTCAGCTGTCTATGCTAGTGGACTTCTGAATGGCATTGAAATACTGAATTTGATCCATCCAGCCATGCAAGAGAGTTAATATATGAAAAACACAGACAGTGCCAGGCAGACACAGGGTCTGCACCCGGCCTACATGAGTCACTGCACTGGCTTCTTCCCTGTTGAATTAAGTGGAAATAAAATCACAAGCAAACTCAATGGGTTTTTATTCCATGTATATTCTAGCTGTACATGAAAGGCAGAGAAGGAAGAAGGAAGGAGAAAAGAATAAGGAGAAAAGGGATGTATAAATGTCAGTGTTTGTATGTATGTCCAATAGGGTGTATATTAATTAAACAGGAAAGAAAAAAAAAAAAAAAAGAGTTCTTGCTAGGTGACAGTGGAGTGTCAGTATGATGGCTAAAACAAGAGTATGGTACTGGCAACTAAACTCAGTGCTCCCAGGGAAAACAAATAAAATGGAACCACAGAGTGTCATTAGTTGGAATTGTGAATCGCAAAGGAACATTGTTCCTTTTGTACACTCTGGGATTGCACAAACATAAGCTACACTCTGAAACAGCCTGTTCAGCTTCTTAATGATTGTTCATCTCTACCCAAGAGAAAACAAACAAATTACAATGGCATTAACAGTTAAAACAGAGTAGGAAGAGCCAGATTTGGATTCTGAATCATGCTATTAAAAGATTTATTTTAGCTGAATACTAGCTGGCTTGAAGGAGGCTATTAAGGTTCCAGTGATAGAGCAATAATCAGCTTTGCTTGTATCGTCCCAGTTGAGGCACAGAAGTCATGCACCACGGAATATTTCAAAGCAAATTTCACACCAGCTATCGCTGTTAATGACTGCTTCCTTAGAGCTCAGTCCTGTAGTCTTTAAGTCCTGAGAGAAATACTTACTCAAGGAAGTTTACCCTTGGACTTCCATTAAGTAAATGAATAAAAGCTACATACTTGAGTAAGATTTGGTGCTATCAAGTCAGTCCATCTGAATTATTAATTAAATTCCAGTGCACTGAAGAAGATAACTATGGCATATGAGGTATTTTGCTTCCTAACTAACTGGCGATGTCACTGGTTATATAACTTGTCATGTGTTTGGAGCATGTTTAGCCCTGATTTCAGGTGACTTCTCTTAGGCCAGTGTTTCAACCACTGCTACAGTAAAGAAAATATACTGAGATTCCCGAGCAGCTCATAATGTGCATAGATGCTTGATTTTTCAAGTTGTACATTTTTTGTTATAACAGTCAGAAAACCTGGAAACCTTTGTTGAAACCAAGAAGCAGCGCCTGGAGGACCGTTCAGCTTCATGCTTGCTCCCACCTTGTATCTCTCCAATCCCGAATCACAGGTTAACCAGCACTAAAGAGTAAGTTCTTTTTCTCTCATAACATTCAGGAGAGATTTCATAGTATTATTCTACAAATGTCTTTGCTGTAGAGCCAAATGGGCAAACATAAGTGGCGTCACTATTCCCATCTCATAGAAAGAGGGTCCATGTGATTTTGGATGAGATTCAGTCAGCCTTCTCACGGGCCACAGGAAATTAGAGTCCCACCACAGTCTGGAGTTACTCTTCTTTCACCATATTACATTCCACAGAACCACAGAACCACATTCTTTAAAGGCTCTTTCTTGCCTCCATCATCCTTCACCACAGCAGAGTCAGAATGGGCTCCATTTGTTTGACTAGAAAATATTTTTTTGAATCATTTTCTTAAGAGATTATTCTCAGTTTTCTTGAATGAAATAATGACTTTGCCGTTCATTTTAGTGGCTCTTATTCTTTAATTGTGTATACAGAAATGCCAGAGGTGAGACCCTAAATGATTCAGACACACGCATTGTGTTTCAGCAGACATAATCAAATCGTTTGTGCCTTTCAGTGTCTTTCAAAGATGGCTGGAATGTTTCATCAAACAATCACCATATAAATAATGATTCTGATTATAATAATCAGAAGATTAACATTCTATAAATAACCAAAGAACCCAATTCCCTTCTGTCATCAATTTTGTGCTTTTTTTCTTTTGAGATGAGGCATTGCTTTCTGCTTCCCAGTAGGACAAGCAAAGAATCAAATGCACAATGTGCTTCTGAAAACAATTTGACTGTTTTCATATCTAAATTTAGATAAAGTTCAAAAATCATTTATGAGACAATGTACAGATTTTAAATCCCATAAAGAAGGTTGAGCATTATTTTGTTTATACTGGTGTAATTACAGACGAACTTCTGTCCTTGAACTAACCCCTCATTGTACCCCTGAAAACATCGGAGTTGGAGTCTGGAAAAGGCAGATGATCTGAAAGTAACAGTGTGATCTTTAATATGTTGCACATTTGATAAACATCATGATGGGTTTTGCCTGACTGTCATTGCTAGAAATACGAGTAGAGATATATTGCAGAGAGAATAAGGATTATCCATCTCCAACACCTCCACAATCCATTAAAAAAATCTTTCTATTCTTGTCTTCAGCAAGCCCAAAAAATCTACCCCCAACCTGATGTTTCTTAATTTGAGCTTGTTTTCCATATCATTAATTTGATTCCTCAGAGCTTTCTAGCCTTTGGTATTCTCTGTAAAAATATAATTGTTTCCATCAGTAGTTATTTCTGTTTGCTAGTGTTCATCAGTAGTTATTTCTATATGCTACCTTTTCCTCTCATCTGCCTCAAGTTTTTAAACAAAATGTTCTGACTTTAGCTGCAGAGGCCTGGATCACACAACATTTATTATTAGTGTCTTTTGAGTTCATTTAAAACAGATGCAATATTATTTGATAATTCAAGTCTCCAACTCCCTCTGATGTGCTTCTGAATACAGATAAACATATTTCCCAGAAGATTAGGGAGCTGACAGAACTGCATGACAACAAATTTCTGGAGAGCCCCAGGTTGTTTTTAAGCAGTCAGGAGTAGTACTGTTTTCCAAAGGGTTAAGCAGAATTTTAAGGGGAGGCAGAAGAAAGGAGAGGCTAAAACTATGTCCTGTTCAAAGGCATGGGGGAAAATAACACTTCAGTTGTGAAAGGTTGAAAGAAAGGCTTTGCTGTTTAAACCTTCCTTGCTCCCAAAAGTCCTACATTTTCGTTCAGAGCTCTCTACACAGGGATTTTTAGAAATAAGGATAATTGGGCTAGAGTAGACAATGATTTTCATCCATGAAGGTGCAATGTCTCATGGTGGATTCTCTCTCTTGGGAAGAACTGTAGGTCTCTACAGTTAGAACATGCTCTCTGTGCCAACAAACCAAGTTCACCAAGGCAGACTTCAGAGACTCTCATTGGGCTCTTTTATAGATGCAGAAATGTTTTGGCCAAAGGACCATGAACTCTGGAGTAAAATGTGGAGGCATTCGGGAAGAAATTGGGTGAAGACAGGCACACCTATGGTTTTGTAGCTCCTACTAGCTGACTATATATGTTTTAGGTATTTAAATATCTTTCTCTCATAATCTGTTCCTAAATGTGTGGGCTCAGTAAAACAGCAAGGATGCACAATTAAGTAAAGTGTTACATGTCTAATATGGACAATTATATGCCTAACTTCTACCAGTTCCTATGACTACGCGTACAGTTTTAGTGTAGAAATTCAGATGGTCAGCTATGAACTTAAAAGCCATTTGACAACAGGATAACAATTTTGTTTTATGTAGTCATTGTACAAGCAACTAGTTATTTCTTGTTCCTTCCCTCACACAGTCAGGGGCTCATGCTTTTTCATAAATCTGATGTGATACTCAAAATATAATTGTTCAAACAATCATCATAGTATTTTCCTCATTCCTAATATTTCAAAGCATATGAAGGAATAAAGGATACTATTTTGTGCCCAAGTAATTCATAGTAATTACTTGAAACACTGCTGTGAGGCTGCGTTTTTTTCAGATCAGTTGCCCACTTTGCAGCAGAGGATTGCTTGTGTTGATTGCCAGGGCAATTTTAATTTGAGCATTAATTCTGTGTGCTGCTGAATACCATTTGTATCTGAATACCTGATCAGTAGATCCAATCCAGACAGGGCACTATTTGACAACATTTGGCAGTTCGTAATAACACAGAGAGATACGTGCTGATGCAAACTGTGAGTCTGAAATCAGACTAGAATCATACTGGGGAAGTATGCCTGCCATCTAGCTAGGCTGATTTTCAAGATTTCCTGTTCACTTTTGTTTGACCTTTAGTTAAAGATGCACCTGTACTTCGCAACGTATATTTGCGGATCCCTTGGGTAGTCACAGTGGCATTTGTTGCAGTTCATTCATGGCAGAGGCAGCCTTCTACATCTATGACAATGACTTCAGCTTCATTCAATTGCTGCCATATGGTCCAAGCTAATGCTAAAGTGACCTTTCCCTGCTAACCCCCTGCAGAAAATCAGATACACCATGGATGTGCAGCATTTCTTTGTGGATAAGAGAGTAGAGGCAAAGGAAAGCCAAGTGATTGGCAGAGAATGGCTTTTGTCTCACTAATAGGCCAGAGCTACTACCACATACCACAACAAATAGTTAAAGAAAGGGTAAAGAAAAGCAGAATGAATTGTTAGAGTAGATGGAAATTCTCTCTCCTTCACACACTGACCTCTTGTTGCCTGCTTGCTTGCTTTCTGCCCTAAAAGAAATAAGGCTGAAAAAAAAAAAGCAGACAGGAGTCCTCTTTTTCCTTGATAATTGGCCTTCTCTGACACAAAGATTAAACTCTGCAGCCAGAAGACCATCAGTTCTGCTGGTGGTTTTTTCTTTGCACTTTTATTGCGCTTCTCCTAGATTTTAAATATAGCTTAACTAATAATCATGTCAGCCAATTAAGCCATTGAGTCTTGGTAATTATTGCAATAAATTCATTCAGAATTAGTGATTATTGCAATCAAAGACTAGTTTCTTAGCCCATTAACAGCCCGAAGCAAAGTGACAATCTGGTTAGCTGCTGGTAACAACCTATTTCATTGAGGTTATTGTTAATGTAAATGCTTTGGTGTAAATCTGAGGGAGGTAACATTGCTAAATAATCAGTGTAATTCCCGTGAATCCTGTAAATGTACAGGATTAAGTGGGCAACCGGTTATTAAGTATTGTTGTTGGGTTTTGGATTTTTGTCATGCAGAAAAAATATATCCTCAAGTGCCCTTTCAGTTGTAGTTATGTCTTCTCACCACAGAATGACTTCTGTATCTTGGTTTGTTCCATCTTGTGCTTGAACGCAAAACTGAAGTGAACAAAGTTTTGAGTAGTGTCCAAAAGGGAGGTCAGATCTCTGAATATAATCTCTCTTCTGGAATATATGCATAGAACCATAGAATCGTTTGAGTTGGAAGGGACCCTTAAAGGTCATGTAGTCCAACTCCCCTGCAATGAACAGAGACATCTACACCATGACTAGGGTGCTCAGAGCCTCGTTTAGAGAAGGTGCTTCTACCGTGGAACTTGCAACCTTCTCCATTTTTTTCTTGTGCTACTCTCTTAATCCCTCCATCTCCATGTAGCAACTGAGAAATGTTGTTTCACTTGCTGTGTATGTGCCATGCAGTGCCCCACACTATTACCAGAGTCTTGCTTTAGGCCTGGAAACAGGCAAAGATGTACTGTGAAACATCACTAGTGGTTTCTACAGTGGATTTAGCCAGTGGCTCACCTTCCATTTTCCTTCAGGCACTTTTCAGATAGATGCGCCAGGCTCAGTTGCTGTTCCCTTCCCAAAGCTGTACCAGAGTGAAAGAAGAGCTCCACACTCTTCTTTGTACAGGGTAATTAGAACCACATCGCTCTGTGATCCCATCCATATACGTTTGTTGGACAGACCCTCTGAACATCATGCTCAGGGTAGCCCACTGGCTTGGGAGGCAGAGGATTTCAGTTCTACTCTTGGGTTTTTCATTAGTTGTGTCTGCTTTACCTCTGAACAATCCAATAATACATGTATGCTTTCTTGGAGAAGCATTTGCTTTCTTTCGGAAAATTTTCCTCTGGAAAAAGTTTAGAGTATTATTTTACTATAGCAATGGTGACTTGTCTGAGTTCCAAAATACCCTTTGGTGGTAAGAAAGCTAGCAGATGGGGCTTTGAGTGAGAACTTTTTGGAATACATTTGCAGGACCACGTGTGCATAAAATGTCTTCTCAAAGAATTGCCCATCTCCTCTGATCTGATTGCTTTCCTTTGATCTTCAGACCCATGTGTTTTCCAAGCAGGAGAGCATCCATACCTGCCCTGCTGCAAGGCAATATAAATTCTGTGCTGATTTTATTTCTTCAGTCTGAAGATCTTTAATATTACAGAATTTCAAATAAGTTATTTTAAACTCTGCTTCAGTTGAACTAAAGGAGTTTTGAGTAGAAAAGCTATAAAACCTGAAACGTAGGGGTTTCATTTGATATCATTCTGTTATGAAAACAGAGAGGCTGAAATATTTTTGTACTGCCAAAGGCCCAAAGTAGGGGAATGACCAAAGCAGGTGTAGATACTAACACTTTCTGTAAAAATGCAAAAGAGTCTAGACTGCATGTCAAATAAGGAGTAGGGAAACACGCGTTGATTCTTCTCTTTCGCTGATTACTTTAGAGCAAAGTGAATCTATAATTCCTGACACTGACTGAAAGCAACTAGGAATGAAACATAAATTCTTGTTGACTTAATTTGTTATTGAAATGTTAGTCAATAATCATGAAAAGTGAATGATTGTGTACTGCACTATTAGATGTCCAACAAAAGATTAAAATTCAGGTTATCTTCATTGACTGAATTAGAGCAGTACCTAATACAAAAATCTATGAGTAGATTAATATGTTAAACAGTCTCTATGGTGCTGTGTTGTTTGTTTCTTTTTTTATCTTGATGGATTTGAGGGAAGAAATGTCTAGCAAGGTTTTTGTTGTTGTTGTTTTTACTGTGTATCACAGCTGCCATTTGTAGACAGCTAACAATTTCTGTACATAAAACAGACAATAGATTATCATATTACTTGAGCTTTCATGTCAAAACCACATTTATTTTCTGAATCACCTTCAGTTCATCAATCAATATTTGCTCAAGGGCTTTTGCCAGCAACAATGTATCATTTTAATATAGTGTTGAACATTGGTTTTATTCTAGAGGTCAAATAATTATTATCTTATTATTGTTATGGTTATCATTTTGTAGTTGTTATAAATTATTATTTTTTGTTCACATGGCATGTGCTATTGTGTGTTTTTGCAGAGGTTGCTTATGTGAGCCCTAATCTTCTTTTTAAAAGACGCTTAATGTTAAATATGTAGATAGCTATACTTGGTGTCAAGTATACTAACCCTGTGCATAAAACTTTTCAGCACTTTGCTGAGTCAGAACCTCTATGACCTCTCAAATTAATACTGACTCAAATTAGCATTTAAAGTGGATGCAATTTATACTAATGCACTGCAAGTTGTCCTCCAAAGCAGGAGGTTTCTGTGGCAACTGAAACGGCAGGGATAGCTCTTCTGTTTTCACTGCCTGTCTCCTTTTGACTTTGCTCCTAGGACATGGGGGATCGCAGCACATATTTAAGGGCAGAGCTAGCTTTTCATTAAATAAAATTTAGAGCTTTGTGCTATGGAGGAGAAAGCGTGGTTCTTGATATGCAACTGATTCTTATCTGTGTCCCAGGAGCAGCAGTAACTCAGTGAAGAAGATGGCAAAGAAAAGAGAAGATAAGCTCTTCCCTCCTCCATTATCCCCCCTGTTGGACGAGCCTGTGCACCGTCGGCACAGCAGTGACAACAGCTCCTTCAGCCAAGAAACCAACATCACAGACACCTCTCAGACCAGCAGCTCTTCCTCCTTGGTTTCTAAACACAGAAAGAATGAAAGTAAATCCTCTTCTAACCCCAAAGGAATCTGTGTAAGTAACAGACCTCAGTTGCTGGAAATGAACAAGATAAAATTAACTTAGCTTTATTCTGGGTTTCGTTCGTTTATTTATTTTTCTCTAGTATCTATTTTTAAATCCTTATGTAGCCCCTCTCTAGAGCAGCAAGGCGTGGATCCATGCAGAGTTGGGCATAAATGACTCTTGCAGGTTCCATTTTTAGGTTAGCATTAGGCATCTACTTCACATAGTGTATCACTCCCTGCAACACCCTGAGCTTCAGAGGACAGATTTTGTCCCACTCCCAACTCTGTCAACACACACTGTTTTCAAATAAAGCATCAAGAATACTGTTATCTTTCACGTTAATAATTACTACAAATTCTGGAGCAAACTTAAGTTATGCCAAATATTATGGACTAAACTAAACAGATAGTAAAAATCTAACCTGTCCATAGCACACTAAAAACTAAAATGTCTTCTCACAGGTTTGCAGGCTTCCAGTTTCTAGAAGTAAGGTGTATTTGCACCTCACAGAATCACAGAAAGGCCCAGGTTGGAAGGGACCTCAAGGATCATGAATCTCCAACCCCCCTTACACAGGCAGGGCCACCAACCTCCCCATTTAATACTAGGCCAGGCTGCCCAGGGCCCCATCCAACCTGGACTTGAACACCTCATCTACATAAATTTTGTGCTGAGCTTCTAGAGATCATGCAAATAGTCATTATTTTTCCAATAAAAACATCATTCTGTTAGGACCAGCTCGCCAGTAAGCATTTTTACATAAGCAATACTTCCTTGCCTTTCACCAGATTTAGATGATTTTTTACTAAATGTACATGAAAAAGAAACAAAGCTAGAAGCTGCATAGCAAATTGACTTTAAAAAAAAAAAGAGTACAATTTCACATCAGTTGGTCATCTACTTTTACAGAAAAGAGGGAAAACTCAGTTTCTCGGTTTTCTGGCCAAATTTAGAAAATAATTCTCCTGCTAGAACTTCAAACTTCTCTCTTAGTATCAAACTGTATCTTAGTATGACTGTCAAAATTAAAAGACAGGAAGAGAATTCTTCCACAGGAAAGGACATGTGAAGCCCCATTTTTCGCAGTTCGCCACCTTGTGAAAGGTTGTTGTCATACATTGTAATAGCAAAATTCAGAAGTTGCACTGTAACATAGGTGACAAATCGCTTCACCTTATTCATTCAGCCCTGTTGCTTTCTGATATCATTGTGTCACTTCAAGCTGCAAGAGTAATATACACGCCTTCAAGAGAAATCAATACCAAAATGAACTGCGTATGTCAGCAAATAAGCTATGCTATGTAAAGAGCAAGGCCACTTCCTCTCACTCCCAGCGCCTCTGGTCTTGTTTTTCCTTCCTTTATCTATTATCTTGATCCCCAAAATATTTGTCTTCTAAAATATTTTTGTATTCTAAAATGTGCTAGAATTCTTCATAAGTTCTTTGGTTCATCTATAATTTAGTTTATCTGGTTGAAAGGTGCAATTGCCTGATTTAAATGCTTCTGTTATGCTTCTATTTTCAGTCAATGCAAAGTCACAACTCCCAACTTCTGCTTTTCATTCTTCTCTCTGTTCTGTATAATAAGGATGAGGAAACTGTTCCTTGCTGAAATCTGAGCAGACTTCTCATCCACCTTACAGTTATCTACTAATTCTGTAGAAAAACAGTTACATTAGTGTGATCCACCTCATACTGAATTTCTTTCCAGCCCTGCAGCCCAACTTGGCTTTAATGTATGTTGTCAGTAGCACTGTGTTTTCCAGGATCACTTTCACCTTGGAGCATAGGGAAGTGCGTTCAGGTGAGATGTCAGAGCTGGAGTCATAATGCCTAATTAATCTAATGGGGTCACATTATAAAAGATGGAAGGTGATTTCATGAGGTTTCCTGGACATAGTTAGGTATATATGCATGTACCTTAGCTTTTTTGTGTATCTGTATCTTTTGGATTATGAAGAATTAATAGCAGTCCGTTTTTCTAGGAGGAAGAAAGCCACAATGCACCAACAGCCAACACTCTTCTTGATATGAACCATCTAGAAACAGACATCTGGTCTGCAATACCAACTCTTTCCAATGGGAATTCTGAGCCCAGAAGACCTAAAATCACATTTGATGATGTGTGAGTACTATTAGATCTCTTTGTGCTAGTTGCATATTAGGTACTTCGGATTTTTGTAGAGTTCCCAGTGACAGAAAAGTATCTTTAATTATAATCCTAGCATTGGGCACATGTGTGGACGGTGCTGCACAATGGTACATACAGTTTTAAACTTTACTAATGAACTGTTATCTCAGATTAATGAAGTCTCTGCTGGTAAATGTTTTCAGATCACGAATGTTGGCTCACAGTAATTCTTCTTAATTTTTTTTTAATTATTTTAAAATATTTTTCCTTTTCCTCTTTTCAGCAGACGTTAATGGCTCCTTTAGGTGGCCAGTTTCCACAGCCAGTAATTTTGCACTCTGGTAGCTCATCAAATCTTTTCATATAGTAGTTTCAGATTAATATCAGGATAAGACTGAAAGAGATAAGTGGGTATATACATCTAAATTGTTCTTGGAAGCAGTCAGCACTTTTCTCAAACAATGTTTGTCCAACTGTATGAAAACAAAGACTTGAAATAATTGATTTTGTCTCTTTAGGCTTCACAATGCAGATTATTATATGCAAGAAGCTAAGAAGCTAAAGCATAAAGCAGATGCATTGGTAAGTTTTCAAGGCTTTTTTGTCTCTCTCCAGTATGGATCTGGCTATTACAAAAATTTGAATTCTTAATCTTGCCTAAAGCCTCAAACCAAAGGAACCCTTCTATGGACTAAAATATGCTTCAAACTGTACTCTGTAAACACACTGCCCACAAGCCAAAGCCTGAGCATCATTCCTAAGCTTTAACACATTCACCCTGAAACAAACTTCTTACAGTAGCTGGTTTCTCTTCTGGGGAGAAGCAACAATCGTACTGAGAGAAGGATGTAAGATAATATCAAAAAAGTTGATGTGTTTTTGAAATTTGCCTTTATACTTGCTTTGAGTCCAAAACAAAAATATTGAAAGCTAAAAAAGGCAGATTTCATTATCATTTGGCAAAACTATTTGATATTTCAAATCCAGTTGTTTAAAATTTACAGGAATTGATTTTTAAATAGTGCATTTGTTTTTATTGCATGCTATTAGGCTGGTAAATAAAGACTGAACACACTTTTTTTACAAAAAAAATCTTGCAATGAGGTAGTTCAACACTAGGAAAGCTTTTTCTCTCATTTTGTCCCAGATTAAATTGCAGCTAAACTGGCCTAATTTTGCAGTGGTTTGATTTTGATGGAACTACCTAATCTGATAGATTACAATTCTGATAGATTACAGCCATAGTTTGTTCAGTCCAACATATTGCTAACACTGAAGTGCCTTTAATAGTCATTTGTTTGTAGTAAGGTCTTTGCTCCTCTGTGCCATGCAGAGTACAGAACAGCAGCTCATTTATGCAGACTAAGTGAAATTTGGTTCATCTGTTATTTAAACTAAGATGTCTTAGAGTGTGGCCATTCATTTCATCCCTCCACTTCTTTTTCAGTTGTAATTTGGGTGATTATTCACTGATTATTTGGGCGGTTTTGTGTGTGCATATGCTGTCATTCTACATCAGAGATTTTTGTGCTTGGAAATAAGTGCTTGTCAAAAAATAAAACAATGAAATGCTACATTTTAAAAATTAAGAGACCACTGCTCTCCCTCTGCTGTCGGTGAGCTGAAAGAATAAAGGAGAACTGATGCACCAAGCTGTCTGCTTCAGCTCTCCCTTTTGACTTGAGGCAGTGTTGTCAAGCGTGTTTTCTATGGGACTTGGGTGTGGGCTTTTTTCATCCCACCACAATTGTCACCAAGGCAGCAGCTGTCCCTCCCAAGGTACCCATTCAGAGGGGATGTTGAGCACTGAGGCCTGCGCCCTGGCCCGGCTCTGGCTTCATCACGGTGCTGGGGCCTCACTCAGGAAGGCTGGCAGAAGTGGCCTGGCAGCACCTCCCTCAGCTGGCTGACCTTTAGAAAAAGCACACATGGCTCTCGCACAGGGCTGCCTGCTCCAGCTAGCAAATATTTACAGGCTCAGGGTCCTGATGATCGCAACATGCTATGTCAATCTGCTTCCCTCCACAGTCTGATTCGCTCCATAAGTGTTGACCTGTCTTCCATCCTCTTACCTTTGACTATGTATGCCTTGTGGAATCAGTGGTGTTTCCCAAGCAGAGCTAAGAGGAGCAGGCTGAGCATGTCATGCCGCTACCCACTGGCAGGCCTCTCCTGTCACATGCAGTTTGACACCCCGAGTGCTCCTACGGTTATGTGGGGCCAGCCACTACGATACAACTTGTTGGCAGACATAAATACCCCACCAACAATCTGCTTTTTGCTTTCAGCTATTTAGGTCTCAACCTTTCCCCCTCCACCCACCCACTCAATACAGCTGCAGTCAAATTATCTCCATGTAACACGTTTGCCGTGAAAACCTGTAGTGTTAGTTGTCCTGTGGAAACAGTTGTTTCTGGTTACTTGGCACTGACAAAGAACACACAGAAATGAAAGATGTGTTTCAGTGGTTGGAAAGATAATGCATGTGACCTCAGAATATGTCAGCAAATGTAAATGAGATCTATGGCAGTGCTGTGTCTGAGCTTGTATGGCACAGAGATCTCTGGCGAAGGACACAGCATTTTGCATTATGGGAGCAAGCCCCGGAAAACCTCTCCTTGTTCAGCACAGCAGTAAGGAATCAGCTGATTTGGACATGTTGCAGTATCTACTAACTTTATCATATGGAAGAGATCTTGGAGGGCTCGCTCTGTTCCCGGCTGTGCTATAGTGAGCTGGAACAATTCCACTTAATCCACTGGAGTCAGTGTGGGACAAAGTACAGGGGGGAATCCCATTTCTGTCTCAAACCATGTGTAAATAATCTGCTCACAGCCAACTTCCTCCTTTTGTAATACGCCCGTTTTCTTTGGAAGACCTGAAGCAAGGAAGTAGCAATATATGCTGAGGAGTACAGCAGAGTACAGGGAAAACATCCAGAAATGTTTCCCCTTTTTTAATCATTCAAGTAATCCCTATCCTTTGTACAAAGGCTTTGAATGTAATCAGTGTGCAAGTGCAGGACTTGAAACTGAAACCTTCCATGAATGCAGAGGGTAGTACTTAGAAGGAGTAGCCACAAAGCCAGAGATGCTGTTACCTTGAACCAATATTAGATGTTCTGCTTAATATATTGGTAGAATAAGCTTCCGTTTAATGAATGAGAAACGTAAGCAGATGCATCAAAATATTTTGATAAAGACATCTAAAGAAATTTTTAAATGACTTAAAGGATATTGGATCTCTTACATCCAGCTATCAAAAATGGAAAATGTTAAATACTATTATAAAATACTTACTATGAAAACATGATATATAATATTCATTACACATAAAAAAGAAATCGGTATGTCTAACTCAGTTTAATCACAACCATTATGAGAGCTAAAACCTTTCGCAATAAAATCCTAGTGAAATAAAATATTTAGCAGTGCAATATTTTCTCCTTTTTCTTTCTTCCCGTCTTTCAATCACAAAATAAATGATGAGGGTTTTTTTCTCATCAACAGTCACCACAGATTGTGACAACTGACAAATGGCTCGTATCTGTTGCTTAACCCTTGCATAGCGGCACACAGACTTAGTTCATATATTGAAGAGCAGTATTGATTTGCTCATTGCCTATGTAAATCCATGGATGTCATTTGGCTTTCTTTTGTGCAGTGCTTGGCCATGTATCACCTGAAAACATTTGGTATAAACATACACCTGCCTTCAATTTCTGTATGCTTTCACCCCTAACTTGTGGCGATGCTTTGCTTTCATCCTAATGCTTGTGTTGCTTTGCGTTATGATCTGTCTGCCTCAAAATTAAAGCTGAAGGATTTTCTTGATGATATCATTCCCATTTCAGCTGGAGAAGTTCGGCAAAGCGGTGAATTATGCTGATGCTGCCCTGTCCTTCATCGAGTGTGGGAATGCTATGGAGCGAGATCCATTAGAAGCTAAATCTCCATATACCATGTACTCAGAGACTGTGGAACTCATCAGGTTAATGTCCTTTCTGTGATCATTCTCATAAGCTCATTTCAGTCGTAATTAGAACCTGCTCTGTTTTAAAAAGTATAATTTCAGTGTATTAATGATTTGTCCAAAGCATCTTCATCTCAGAAGTCATCATAATTAGTTCTTGCCATTTTATTAATGTCATGGAAAATTTATAATTGATGGACACTGCTTTTATAAATTATCCCCTTTAGAGGTTATAATGTGAGTGTTATAATTTGCAATATTCATAAAATTAAAATTGAGATGTAGTGGGTGGAAGTATAGTAATTTCACTGTTTGGCAGTGACACTTGTCTTTTAGAAGGTGTAGTTTTATAATTCAGAACACTAAAGCGAGTCTGTCAGGATTTCTATTACAAACCTTGTTTTTAGTGGTTTATAACTTGGTAGTTTAAAAAAAAAAATAGGGCTGAAACCTGGCCCTTAAAATCATAGTGAAAGGTGAAGTTTTTTGCGTGTATTGTGCTAAAAAAAGTATACTTTTTAATGATGAATGCAATCCAGATGAATTCATTTTAATACAGTTTTGTAGACTTATAGGCTAGAATACAGATGAGAGAGCTTTTACTTACCAGTAAAATCAGTGTTTGAAAATCTGCTACTGTTACCTGTATCTTTTTCATAATGTGTACTTCATAGAAATGATGGTCTCCTAAGTAACTAAGGTTTTCTTTGCTTTACCTATGCAAATTATCAAAATGAAATCAAGTAGGATTAAATTTACCTGTAAGTAGAACAACAGGATTTTTCTTCTTCACTGTGATGCACCTTTGCTTTCCCCTGTGTATACTGGGAATTTCATCATTAATGTCAGTGTAATTACCGGCAGTATACACAAGAGGTAGAGAAGGCAGCTAATCAGACCTCTAAATGTTTTCTTTTTAATAGAACAAAGGTGGTTTTTTTGGCATGCAGGATTTCAATATGCCAGATTAGCTATTAAAGGGAGTCAAAAATAATGCATGTTTTACATTTTGAATAACTAGGTATTTACATTATAAAATGTATCAAATTTTAAGAAGCTCTTACTATCAGGTAAATAATATGCCTGTTCAATATTTTAAAATGTTGTTACATTCTATTCTTCTTAAAGAGAGGAAGAAAATCAAAGAGATTACTTAACAAAAAATGATATTCACTCAACATTTAGGATCCAAGTTAAACCCTGAGGAGCAGTGGAATAAAGAAAACCTGTGCTGGAACTCCTCCTGATTTTTACCGTGGGCTATGAAACAGAAGAAGGTTTTTCTCACTTTCACTCTCCCTCTCTTGGAGGCCCATTTTTTTTCCTTTTTGCATTATCTGTGTCTGACCTGAGTATCTGCTTCAGACATCTATTTGTTAAAGCAAGCAGAGCATCAAAGAGGTTGGGAATATCAGAGGTGTGACATTCAAAGGTCTTTCGGTTAATAGTAATGCTAAAATCCCCAATGTAATATTGAAAATCCCAAAGAGACATAGCACTCTGTGTTTGACTGGACTCATTCAGTATGACTAGAGCAGCAATACCAAAAAGCAGGTGAGATAGGACAGGGAGGAAGCACATCATGTGTTGTGCTACAGCTGCAGCCTGGGGGTTGATAATGGGGGTGGTGAGAGGAAGGCAGGGTGAGAGCAGCACTGCCTGCCTGCACTCCATTTTCTTCTTGTAAATGAGAACTCATCAAGATTGCCTGGATACCTTAAAACTTTCTTATGCAACGCTGAACCCTGTTACTTATTCTAACACAAGTACCTGTGAGATTGCATTAGGGCTCGGAACAATGAGTTTATGTGATGAATTGATTTTCAAGCAACTAAATGCATGACAAGGAGTGTGCTCAATTAAAGAAAAAAAATAAGAGAGAGAGGGAAGGCATATCTTCTCAGTCTTTCATCATCGAAGTACTGGACAACAGCAATTAAATAGAGGAGGGAGACAAAGTATACAAGACTTGTAAATTAATGGACTGAAGAACTTAAAAAACCATGAGTGTGACCTTTCCTGTATTTAACATCATTTTCCATATAAAGTACATAGAAAAAAATATATTAAAAACTTTGAAATAGCACTTACGAAAAGGATTTTGAAATAATCATTCAAGCCCGAAATGTTTTATGTAAAACGTTTTTCTGTATTACTTTACTCTTCAGCACTCAGAGGGACAAGATCTTATGCATCTGTCCAATGCTCATCACAGGTGTTTGCAGGACTCTGCATCAGTAATATCCCCAAGAGCAGTTCACCTTGTTGGCCCTTAAAGTGGGTTGATGACTTACTTCAGCCCTCCCATTTTTAAGTGGTGCTTTCTGTTGAATTTTGCATCATCTTACCATTATGGAACAATGTGATCATTAGCTGTTGAGGCTGGGAAGCATGCCTTTGTGCATCTGTTATTTTTCAGTGTGTCACTAGTATTTCTCAAAACATCTGAACACGTGTTTCTTCTCTCCTTACCTTTCTCACAAGGTATGCAATGAGACTCAAGAATTTCACAGGCTCTTCTGCCACAGAAGGGGACAAGAAACTAGCAGTTTTATGGTAAGTCCCACTGTGACAATGAGAAGCAGCTGAAATCTTAAGGAGGACTTAAAAAGCACTGAATTACTTAAACCGCTTACAGAAGATCATTATTCTTGTTTTCCATTAAACTATTAAAGGATAACTAATGGATTTCTTCAGCAGCTGACTGAACATTTATTCTTCTAATTTATATTCTTATCATGATTGGATTATAATGCTTTTGACCTTTTTTTTTTCCCTTCCATTTGCTTATTTTTCAAAATCTAACCTAATATAAAGAACAGAAATCATAAAATATAGGCCAGCTTTTTTACTTTTTTTTTTTTTTAACCTTCAGTTTATAGGTTTCATTAAGCAATGGAATTAACACAATCCTTTCCTAATTACCACAGCTACCGATGCTTATCACTTCTGTACTTGAGAATGTTTAAACTAAAGAAGGACCATGCTATGAAGTACTCCAGATCTCTGATGGAATATTTTAAGGTAATCTTTATTCTGTTTAATTTATTGGTATGAAATGAAATTCATATTGGCACTGAGAGCTCTCACAGTATAACTGCATGACTTAAAAGTCCCCCATTTAACCTCTCCCCTGGAAAATGTAGGGAGGGTGTCTGCAGGGGAGTGGAGACAGAAGTGATTTGAGAGATGTTTGGATTAGTCACTTGATTCAAAAGACCATACTCAGTAACTCTACTAAAATAACGTTATTCTTAACTCCATGTAATGTTTATGCAAGATTTTGTAAAGGAAACAGATTCTTTCAAGACTTCAATACATAAGTGATTACACACTGACCCCCCCACCCCCAAAGAACCGTAATAAAGCAGTTCTTTAGGCTTTACTTCATTAAATTTAGTTTTTAAATTCAGGAAGATATGCTGAAGCTTATTGCAGACTCTCAGATTTTTTTGCGCTCTTCTTTAGGTGGGTTCAGCTATCTCCAGCGTAAGTCTGCTTGCTGCTTTACAACTCAGCCTCAGTAGGAGCTGCCTTTAGCACTCTCCATTTGTTTCTGAGGAACTTTGGATAGCCATATCTATGTCTTGTTTTCCTTTGCCTTGAAAGAGTGGAGAGCAAGTGACTGTTCTGACTTAGTGATGTTTTCCTTTACTTTGTCAATTGCTATTTATCCATCATAAGAACAAGTTCTCACTTTCTCTAATTTATGAAACAGAATTTCTTCAGTTCTCCTAACATTCTGATATATATATTTCACTAGTTAACACAGTTTGAAGCACGCATTTATTCTTGTACTTGATTACTACATACTATTACGTTATTGTCTAGCTGTGCTGCTATGGCAGCCCATTCGTCTTTTTTGGTTTTTTTTCAGCATCTTTGGCCCAGGCTTTGACATACTAGTACTGCAAACTCTAAATCTCCTAACGCTTAGCTTTAACATTTTCATGTAAATTGTCATGAAACACGTGTTCTGCTGTAAAACTACGCTATGAACTTGCTACAAACTGCTATTCAGACTGGACTTGACTGTTGTTTTATGTGTGATACTTGGTATCTTGGTAATTCAGTAACAGGACATCTGACCTTGTGCCTAAATGGAGGATGTCTTGAAGCCACTGGGTGTTCTTGTGTTGTCTTCACTGAGTTTTCAAGCAGGAGTTTGCGCAGCAAATAGCATTTGAACTGGATGTGTTGGAAGCCTCAGCATTTTCATGAAATGCCTTCCTTTCACTTCAGATTTTATTCATGATAGATATAGGTTGTCTCTTAAAAAAATGATTATTAGACTTATCACCAAACAGCAATGATTTATTAAAAACAAAGAGAGGGGGAACAAGGGAAGGGGGTTGTGATTCTCTTTTCCCTTAAAATCACTTTACATTCTCTAGCTGTTCAAAGTAAAGAGCATATATACAATGAAGAATGAAGAAAATTAAGAAGTAATTTTAAAAAAAATTTCCAAAAAGCTGTTTTCAGGCTTTCTAATTGTAGCTGAGTATTTCAGTTGATGTTACTGGATGTATGTTATGGGCCACTGCAACTTGTTTGCTAGAAATAGCTTTTGAGTCTATACAGATTATATATTCAGGACCATTCTGTAGTGAATGCACGCAAAGAGAAAAGACAAGAATGGAGCTATTTATAGAGCTATATTAGTTTCATATTGCTGCACAATATTCTCTGTGTTCACTAGCAAGAACCTTTAATACAAATTAAATGGGTTAACTCTTTTTTAACAGAATTGTTATTCAGAGTTTTGCACAATTTTAATTGTGAAAAGCAGCCCAGTGCTTACAGCTGAACTGGATACAATTGTTTTTCCTATTTTTCCTCACAAATGCCTCTTTGTTCAAATTGAAAACATTTGTAGACAGAGCTGGTTCTGATTAATTTCCTGTTAGATGTTTCAAAATAACTTTTCAATCATAAAAAAGTTTTGAAATTCAGAAACAACTTGGATTAAAATATAGTCAAAATATAAATGCTTAAAATTGAAATCAAATTTTGTAAAATCGGTGAAAGTTACATCATTTCATTTATTACACCTATGAATTTCAGGAGAACATTTAACTTTTTTGAAATTATGTTGTCAGTAGTCCTTGGTAAAAATATTTCAAATATCCTAATTGTCAAATAAGTACCCCTCATCGAGGTCTAGTCTTGAGATAGTTACTCCAGATGCTGTCAGAAGCGATCCTCAAATGGCAGAAACTAATTTCAAAGCTCATTCTTCATCTCTGAAGGCTTTCCAGAGCAGTTTAGGATCTGCCTCTTTCTTGCATGCATGCTGGTGGCAAAAATATACATTACATGTGCTCTGCAGCAAATGTTCCGGTTCATGCTCACATGCTTAATGAAACGCAGTAGTGTGCTGTACAGGCAGCACTGTTAGGTTTGGGTAGTGTTTTCTGCTTTGGTCAATACTGTTTGACAAGTTCAGCTATAATTAAGAAGTCAGGGATAGGAGTTTATCTCAAAGTCAGTTGCATGTTCCTGAGCTCCACTGAATCTCTATGCCCCACATGGAACATAGTGATTATAGGAATCAGATGAATCTTGTAATAACAATGGTAATACTTTGCAGAGAATTTGTGAAATTTGTCTGAATTTTCACTCTGTGCTGACCTCTTTGTGAGGGACCACAGATCAATTGTTTTCATAGAGCACACGTAGATGGCTTCTGCCATGATACTAGTGTTTTTGTGGGAATTAAGAAAGGTATTATCCAGTTCTGAGTGTTTGTAGAGAGTTGTACAAGATGCTACACAGATGTAAGAGTCAAATTGAGTAAGCAGGTAAGGAAAGTCCATTCATGCAAATAAAATAAATAAAAACAAGAGCATTCAAGCAGTTCCTTATGTAGAAGTTTTATTTCTCCTACTATCTGAATCCCAAGACAACTTCCCTAGTAACTTGGGAGAACTGCATTTTGGTAAGTCATCAACTAGAATTCTTTTTGTTTCTGATTAAAAGATTGCAGGTCTCCCTAAGGGCAAGAAGTCATTTACATTCTGAAGAACTTATTTTACAGACTAAGTTTAAATGGCAATTAAACCAATTCTTTGTAAACCACCTTTGTTTTTGCTGGGGCTTTATTGCATTCACTCTTTCGTCAAGTGACTTTCAAGCTACTGGCTGGGAACCTACCGGTCATCCACCGGCCACTTGATTATGACATCGATGTGCAGGGTTGCTGTTCTTCTACATGCACTGCAGCTCTTGCAGCTAAACCAGGCAACATTGAACCTTTAGTCTTTGGTACTTCATGTTTAGTCTTTTGGTACTTCATGTACTTCATCCTACTTGCATCTCTTTTATTTACGTTTTGGTTTTGTACTTACAGAACTCTTCAAAAGCCTCACAGGCCCCCTCACCTTGGGGCGGCAATGGAAAGTGAGTATTTTCTAAGTATTTCTATCCAGGAGCAAGTGTTTCCAAGATGGGTGGGGAATGCTTGGGTGCCTTTAAAGGCGAAGGCAACGCCATGATGGTTTGGGAGCTGCAGATATGTTTCAAATATCCAGCAGGCTACAGAATTGATCTTAAAGGTTAATGGTCAATATATCTGCCTTTGGCTTGTGGGGATGAGAAGTTCCCACTGTGCTAAATTAGTTACCCATGTGAGCGATCCAAGGTGGGTGGGAAGGAAGAGCTGATAGACACCTTCCTCTTTGTTCCTCGTAAGTCTAAAAGCAGCTATGGTGGGTCTGTGATGAATTCTTTAACAGTTTGCTTCTCCAGCCAAATGAAGGCCATAAAAATATCTGTCAATTAGCTAGCAAGAACCATGTCATTTCAGGAAGCCGAAGTAAAATTAACCATTGCAAAGATTTTTCAGTGATTTGTTCAGTAATGAAAGACCAATGGATTTTTCATTGATATATGGTAAGTGCATTTTAATAAAACTGGAGGCATAACAGTGGTGAAATTGTGAGGGCACATAGTCAACCAATTATCAGAGGCTCTGTACTAACATCCTTGCCTGAAATGTGAAACCAGAGTAATGCAGTTATGGTCTGCTGTTCAGTGAAGGTTTCTTGCCACTGCAACCTTGCTTATAGCTTGTGACAACAGTTGCCATCTGGCATATGCTTTGTACTGCTCCTTTCTCCTGGCCACACATACAGATTAAACAAAGGAGGAGGACTTGACCTTTCATTCCCTTTTTGTTTGAGTAGGCTGAATTCTAGGTGAAAATTATTTTTGTTAATGGGCTCTTCCTGGTGATTCATGAGAAGAAATGACTCTTAGGCATTCCTGAGCAACCAAATAAGTAAGCAAAATAATACAATAAGTAGAGTAATACAATACTCTACTTTACTGTAGAGGGGCTCACAAAGAATTGAAATTTTCATACATATTTTGTTCTGAATCAGTACAAAACCAGAAATTCCATCATTTTGCTTGAAGGAAAATACCTTCTTAGATATTTTGAAATATTTTAGGGTGTAGCTCTGAGCCTGATGCTGACACTGCCTTCCCCAGAGCTGCTGGCTCCTCAGTTTCTTCTTCTGCACTTTTCTACCAGATGGAAAAAGAAGGCACATACCACATAGGAGTGACCAAACACCGTCAGGATGTGGCACCACTGAAGGCAGATCAGTGGTCAGGTTCAAGAGGAGGAGACAGCAGGATATTCTTAAATCTGTTTTTTAACAAAGCAAAACTTATGTATTTCCATGAAGTGTTGTCTGGCTCAGGATTTCAAACTAGCAAAAATCTCAGCCTGGTTTACTGGAATTTCTGGCCACTTTTCTTTGAAAGAATTGTGAACCTCTATGAAGTTGGCCTGAGTTCCAGGCTGGCAATGAAACAAGTTTTTCCTGGTTTCATTACAGAAATGTTTCCCACCTCTAGCAACAAAAAACACAAAATAGAGAGATTTAATAGACTCACTACAGTAATAATGGCTGTGCACAACAGGGTAAATCCAATGAATAATGTGCTTTATTTGGCAGAAGTGCATCAGCTCATTCTAAGTGGCTCTAACAAAATATTCCCAGTCTCCTCAGATTCTTATGATTTTTAACTGCTCCCAGACCTAATTGAGTATAGTTCAGTTCTTCTGTGCATTAAAGACACTGTGGCATGTCAAGTAACCAGGATGCTTTGAGACATAAAATAAAGCATTTGTGTCATAGGACATGCTCAAACCGTAACACATAAGCTGTGTAAAAAGCTACTGGCTGCTGAATTAACTTGTTCTCTAGCTCTGGAAGAAGGATGTATCATATCTTGAGGAGTCTGTTGTTGAGCGCTGGGAATAGGAGGGCACTGCTGGAAAATCTGCAGCAAGAACTGTTGCCGTTAATGCCTATTAGCCCAGCACTGCACCTGCAGGGGTCAGCACTGCAGGTCTGTGCCTCGGTTTCATGGGTAGGATCACTGTTGTTGGGTCATAAAGCCAAGAGGAACCTTTCTACCCTGGGGTTTGGATCAGGCCCGTAGCAAGTCTGTGTGAGCTGTATGCTGTTGTACATCAATGGCTGCAGCTCTAGAGAGAGATTGTAACATCCCCTCTCAGAGAGTTTGGGGTCTTTGCTTCATGAACAGAGCAGGAGGAGCATCTTGACCCTGCATTCCAAGTGTGCTCCATAGTAATTCGAATGCATTTGTTTAGGTAAGTGCTACCAAATGGGTGCAAGAGGAGAGATTTTTGGAACTCTTGATCTTGTTTGCTGAAACCAATTTTCAAAGAGAATAGCTGAATGTGAGCATTCAGCCCTGCACAGCTCTAAACATGAGCTTGCTGTGCTAACCTCCATGCTGCCTGCAGCCAGTAGGTGATTCATAATCGCTGGTGTTGGAATTAAAGGAAAATCTATATTAGAACATTAATACTGCTCTAAGTAGGTAACTTAAAACACTGCTCTGTATATACTTGTGCGGATGAACTGTAGGCAATTAGAACCAAATTTCCATAGTCAGTCTTAAAGAATGCTATAGAGATATTCATAATCCTGCAGTACCCTCAGCTCCTAATGCTGCTCTGCGGGGTGCTTTTAAGACTCGCACTTTACTTATTGTGATGACTGCATTTGGAGCAAACTGTCATTGTGGCTTCCACAAAATGCTTTAATAATTGGCTGATACTGCACATTGAGTGTTTTCTAACTGCCATAGCAGCTTCTGGCAGCAGGTAGAAAAATCATTGCAGCTATGAGATATTTCTTTCTCTGAAAGATTGCTCTATTTTTAGGATAGACACATGTGGTTGTTTTTTTGTTTTTTTTTTTTTTTTTTTTTTAAATAACATGTTCATTTGTAGGGAGAATTAAATTCCTTTTTAGTTTCAATCAGTCTCAGTTTATAAACTCTCCTCTCTCATAAAACCAGGAGATACTGTTGCACATTCTTGCCTTACTGGGCGCAGAGTTGGTTCTTCAAGTACATTTAGGATGGCAATATGCACAAAGGGGACTCACTCTCCCTTTCTCTCTTGCAGGAGCACAGAAACACCATCACCTATGTCCCTGAGTCCATCCCCTGTCGGCTCTGCTGGAGGCAGCGCAGGCACCACTGGCTCCTCCTCAGTGGGGACCATCACCATCCCTCAGCGCATCCACCACATGGCTGCCAGCCACGTCAACATCACCAACAATGTCCTGCGAAGCTATGAGCACTGGGACATGGCTGACAAGCTGACTAAGGAGAATAAAGGTGCCCTGCACGCTTCTTCCTTGTCCGCTCTGGCTTATCTGCTTTAGCTTGCTTTCTGTTCTCATAGGTCTTATTTGGAGTTGGACCCAGAGCCACCACATCTAAGAACACAACTGTGACAGCTTGAGCAAACAGACTAAATCTGCTTGCTGGTCACTGTAGCCAAGGCATATCTTCTCTTGTCAAGCACAGAGGGGAGATGTGTAACAAGCTGAATGTGGGGTTATCAGAGCAGCTGGCAAATAATTTAGCAAACATGAGCCCCGAGCGATGAAAGCTTTTGAGTCTGCAAATTTGTTCACAGTTTCAGCTTCTCAGAGAGCACTGAGGTTATTTTCAGACTGCTCTGTCAATCGGTTTAAGACTATTAAAATGCTGGTTGGGATAGTAAGCAAACATAATGTGTTATATTTATGCAGGGAGTCTGGTTAGGACATGCCTACTAAAAAACACAATCTTGGCTCTCCTATTTTGGATTGCAAATCCACTTGCTTATTCCTAACATCAAAATGTAAGTCTTTACTGCAGTTATTTCAAAAGAGTTTTGCCATGCAGTTTGAAAGTAGGTTATATTGAGTATAGTGGAGTTGCAGAGGCGTAACTAAAGGATAGATTTGGCCTATTACTGGCCATCTGTGAGCTGCCCCATGATAACATAATTATTCAGACTCCAGCCATGGGCTTACACAAATCACTGACAAAGCTTTCTTTCACACTGGAGGTGCAGAGCGTAACTGGGAAATATTCTCATCATGAATTGGCTCGTTCTCTTAAATAATACCAGGATTTCAGATGGCTGGCTTCCCCTGACAAACGAGCTTGCTGTATGCAGTTTGATCTTAGTCCCATTAATGTCAGTGGCAAATTTCCACCGAGTTAGAGAAACCAAGCTTGAGATTTATAGGTTTTTATGTCTGAGTGGTGGGTCATAATGATCTATCCCTGGGTGAGGATAGAAGTTCTGTCCTGTCCTCCCCACTGCTTCTTGCCTTTGTTTGCACTGGTTAATTTAGTAGCATTTTGGATTTTTTCCATATTTACCTCCATTTTCACAAAGTATGAAAGTGATTCCCTGTCAAATGTACTGCATAGTGTTACAGTGGGAATGCAGAAGGATGCTCTGATAGGAGAAGGATGGTGATAGTCTTGTAATTAGCCTGTGTGTTGTGGAGATGTTAAATGTTCTGCTTGGTATTGAGTCAAAATAGATCAGGCATCCAGTCAACAGACAGAAAATGTACCCAGCCACTGCTGTTATTGGTCCTAGAGCTGGATGAGAAAAAACCTGCTGACTCCTTCTGCTTTTCTCCTTCAACACTCTTCTTAGTTCTCCTTTTGATTTACAGTCAGATAAGCCCAATTCTGCAAAGCCGTATAGAAGTAATCTTTATTCAGATGAGCAGTCCCTTGACTTTAGTGGGACTGGATGCATAAATAAGAGTTTCTAACCTAGGCAAGATATCTAGGGTTGTGCCCTATTCCTTCATATCTTGCTTCACAACCTGCAGCCTTGTTACAGTGAATGGAAAGTTTATGTTACTTCAAATTTCATTTAAATGTTATAATCCTTTGTAGAGAGATCAGAGTTTCATATGTGCTATAGTGTCTGTCTTTACATTTTATCTGAAAAGATATCTCATTTCTAATTAAATACTTGATTTAAAGTTGCATATTTAAACACAATTAAACTGCAATTTGAAAAATGCATGCTGTAATAAAAGTATATGAGAACTGCTGTGATAGGCGTATCTATCACATGACAGATTTCATTTGGAGAAGGTTATATCTAAGACATTAATACATGAAAAGTATTATAGAATTTGATGAACTCTACCTGTAATGATATTTAATGCTTGTCACCTGCATCTCTCACACCATTCACAACCCCAATATCTTGCTGGCTGGGACAGGGCTCACCCGTTATCGCATTGCTATAAGTAATCCACCTTATCCAGCTGGGCCAGATGTTGCCATGCACAAGCTCTGGTTCACTGGCCTGGGGACTGAGCATTCAACATGTTTCATGAAAGCAGATAGAACAGGTGCAAACCTCAGACTCTACCTTGAGGCCCAAGTAAAGAACAAATCTCTTGATTTCTGATTTAGGGGTGTTTAGTCGGTCAGTTCATCTTAAAAAAAA
>JACDJE010000295.1:557294-614046 GCA_016647715.1 Pavo muticus | reverse complement strand
TTTTTTTTTTTTTTTTTTTTTCCTGTGGTCAGCTCTCATTGTTTTTGTTGTCTTCTGAATCACAGGGGCTGTCTTACCCAAAGACATGTCCCTGATGAGCTAACATAGTTCAAATAAAAATGTGGCCCCATCATTGTAACATCTAATAGCCTTTACTTCTGGGTCTTACTGCTGTCATAGATGTTTCTTTGCTCATGTCCATGCAGACACAAGTGATCTCTGCCATGTTATAGGAGCTTTGAAGCTTCCCCATGTGCATGGCTGTCATCTTAGGTTTTGTGTTCCTATAAATATGCCACACTCCCAGTTTGGAGTTGACTCATGTCCAGCTGACTCAGAGCAGGAGACAGAAGCCTTGTCAGCTTGACAAAAGATGTGCCATTAAAATAAAAAAGCATGGCAAGAGGAAGAGCAGCAGAACTATGACCTGCCAAGCAAATGTGGTTTGAAAAGAAAAGCAGAAACAATCTACTGTTTACCTCTGGTTGAATTTCCCCATGTCCGTGGAGCTTAGAACGTGTGGGAAAATAGATGGCATTTGTTATGAAACTTGTATCTGCAGGCAAAATGACAGACTTCCCCAAGCCAACCCATGTTCTGGTTCATGGTGGGTCACCGAGAGAGTTTTTCACCATTCACACCATCAAATTCTCAGCTGACTTTACCAAATGAGATATTTTTTTTAAAGCTTCCAAAGATAGCAGCACTTCTGTCTACAGTAGAAAACAGTCAGCTCTGTAGTGATGAAGGCCTGCTCTTTCACATATGAGTTTAATAAGTGGCTTCAGTGCTTATAGCTTTTTTTGAGAAATATTTTGAAATTATTAAACCAAAATAAAGCTTTAAGGTGAATCCTCGGTGTTTAAAATTATTATTATTTATTTGAGCCTAGAATGATATAACTAGAATGCAAGCATGACAGTTTTTTCACTCCTAATTTTATTGATTTCACACTGGAGGAGGGGAATAAAAGACAGAGGAAGGAAAATGAACAGTAACTTCTAGCTCCAGTGTCTTAACTCAACTGGTGATAGCTCTAAGCTTTCGTTATATGCTTGCCTCCAGCCAAATCACTTTGTGCTGTGATAGTACTGTAGTTTTCACACTGACGAGGGTCAGGCTATCAATACTTGGATAGAAAACCTCAAAGCAGCACTTACTTGCTGAAGAAAATATTGATAATAGTTTTGTAACTGGCGTCTGCACTCCAGACCAGCAGCCAGTACAGTGTTAGTTGGCTGCGTGCCTCACACTGGATTTTAGATAGGGTGAGAATGCAAGGTCTGAGCCATTGTTGTGATTGTTGGTTGTTATCTGACTCTGAAAGGCCTTTAACTGAGACTAGGCTCCCACTCTCCTAAATATAGGGTAAATGTTCCGTTTGTGGGATTGCCTATGCCCCAGTGAGAAAAATTCTGTGAGACAATAGAAGGCACAATTCAATTCTCCATTGAAACCAGTTAGGAAGTGTCTGTTGACCATAACAGGATTAGCCTTTCACCTAGAGAACATCCAGCACACGGTAGTATACTTTGTTCTTTCAACCTACATGTTCTTTCCACCTGTGGCTCTCTTTGGGTGATTTCCTGATAACCCTTCCCAGCATCAAATCCCAGGGCTTTACCCATCTCCTCTTTCCCCTTGGAGGCTCCTATCTCCTACTTCCTGTATTTCTTCCCTGTTCCCTCTCTGCTTTTTCTCCTCCCTTTCGACTCCAAACATGTCCTCTGGAGCATGAAGCTGTGACAGAATGAACAAGTGGCCAAAACTGGTGCAATGGGAGAAGCAGAAATAGAAGGCTAGGAGACAGAGTAAGAAGGTTTTTTGAGATGCAGACTAGCTCTTCATGCCCAGAAGAAGGTGCAGCGTGGAAAAGGAAGTACTGCAGTTCATTGTCCACTGTTTAAATCACACACTCAGCAAGTCTAGGCTAGACTTAAAAAACTGAAAGTGAAGATGTTGTACTGTGTGACATAGTTTAGTGGGAAATACTGGTGATAGGTGGATGTTTGGACTGGGTGATATCAGAGCTCTTTTCCAACCTTGGTGATTCTATGATTCTACAATTCTAAGCTCACTATAGCAAGTAGAGATACCATGTTGGGGTTTTCTTCCAGCATGGAGAGTCTAATTTGACCTAAGTTATATGTTTTTTGCCTTTGTTTAGTTATTTCCTACTGCCCATGTACTAATGTATGCAAGAACATAGGAACACACAAAGTACACTGCTGCTACTGCATGTGAAATCATGATAATCCATGTATTTCTGTACCATTGCCCAAAACAGTAACTTCTGTTTCCTGTGTATTGCAGAATTCTTTGTAGACCTGGACTCAGTGATGGGACCCTTAACACAACACAGCAGTATGACCAATCTGGTTCGTTACGTTCGCCAAGGACTCCACTGGCTCCACACTGAGGCTCATTTGTTGTGACTGGGCCGTGCTCATAACATCCCCATTCTTCTACCTCTGCCAGCGCACAGACGATCACTGGTGGAACTCCACTCATTTCTGGAAATTTATTCATGTAACTTCATTTTTTATTGCATTTTTTAATGTCCTATCTATTGGAAGTAGAAGTCATCGTAAATGGAACTTATGACTCAAGAGCAGTATGTGTTGTACCATCTAATCATTTTCAACAATTTTCTATGCCTTGTGTCTCCTGGATCCTGCCATCCTTATGTGCTTTATGGAACGGTACATTCCCTGCAGTATTGTTTTAAGTCCATGCTGTCTTCAAGTGAAAACAAAAAAGCACTTTGAGAAGATATGGATTCCTGAGAAATAGTACAAAGCGTCTTAAATATTTGAGGGTATATATGAGAAGTCCCTTCTGAAATAAATTAGTAGAACTTATATCTATTCACTCAAAATCATCTTTCTGAACCTGTACCAAGCTTTTCGCCACTTAATTCTGGCATTATTACCTTACACAGTACATTACTAAGATTTCATACTTCCAATGGGCTTAATCTCTAGAAGAAAATGTTGAATATCTTACAGGTATATAATGTAAGATCACCAAAGGTGTTAAGAGGTAAAAGGTTGAAGGAATGCCTCATTAAAGAAAGATGACACACTATGCAATGAGGTTTTGATATTCCATTCTACCTATTTATTGTTGGCTTAATAATTTCAGTAGACAGCACAATTCATTGCAGTTTTTAGACATTTTCAAAATATTAGCTTTCATAGTCTCCTCTGCCATTCCTATACTAAATCTGTGAATTTTCTTTCAGTTTTACTGTTAGTCTAAAACGAATACTCATCCAAGATTTTTCTTCACAGAACAATCTCTTCGTGCTTAGTGAGACTCAGTGAAAGCAGATTTTAATGGGAACGCTACGTTCTAAGCATTGATATTGTATGTAAAACTCCATTAATAAGTGTATGCAGATTCTTCATGAAACTCTCTGGAAGTTTAACTAACCAACTGCTGTTGAAACAATGTAATTCCATGTGGCATTAATTTATACCTGTTTTGTTCATTTCAGACCATTAGGAACAAATGGTATTACTTACCTTGCTATCATGAAAACAATGATAAATTAAATAAAATCAACGGATTTATCCAAAAGCAATATAACATTTGTTTAATAATGGCCATGAATACTTCAGTCAAATTACCTATTTTCCAAGCTCTGCATCTATTTACCCATGCTGTCATGTTTCAGACCATTTTTCCTAATGCATGAATAATAATGAGACAATTCAGATAGAATTTCAAAGCAATTGTGAATAAATTACACCATTTCACATTTGCTCTTTCCTCTTCTTTTTTTTCCTCTTGTTATAAACTGCACTGCTCTTCTGGTGGCACTGCAAGAAGCGCCGGTGCATGAAATAAAACAAAATGAATTTATATCAATAATTCACAAGACTTTAAATGGTCCCATCTCATTCTTGATGTAATGCCTGCATACCTTACTGAACTGTAAATTCCATTTCTGTAAACAGAAGATGCTTATAGCAATGTAAATATTTTTCTGTCTCATCTCATTGAAATAATAATATGTGTTTAAATGCCATCCAGGTATTAGTTGCAACTACCTTCTGCTATATAATCCTGTAAGGTGAGTTATTGGATTCTACTCACTGGGTTGCAACCAGATAAATAGGACAAATTTGCATTTAAAAGGTTCAGATTGTTATGGTTTTTAGAGCAGGCCTTGGATATTTGCAATAAGAGCAGTTTAAGGACTCTGCGCAGTGCACATTTAAGACAGACATTACTATACCTGTTGTATATTAGTTGCCTGCAATGCTACCTTTTCTTAAAAATCAATAATTGCTAATATTTTTTTTTCCACAAGACTGTATTGTAAACGTAGTCAAGGTGCATCATTAGAGAAATAATCCAGTTTAGAATTGGTTGTCTGCAAAGGACATTGGCAGAACATGCACATCCTGTCTTATCTGCACATTCCTGTTCCTGAAGTGTTCAATACACTCTTATCTGTTCTTGGAAGGTTTTGGTAACATGGCTGAAACATGAATCTGACAGCATTTGTCACACTGATTCTGGCCCCAGCAGCTAAAGAATAAAACCACAATGGTGGAAGCAATTCAGAAATGTAGAATAAAAGTGTTGGGGTTTTAAGAACACTTCCAGTATTGTTTTTTAACAGATGAAGCAGTGTTGAGGTGGTTTTATGACAAGCCAGAGTTTTCCATTCCCTTTGCAAGATCTTGCTGATGAGATTCAGTCTAATTGAGTGCATTGTCATCCCCCGTTCCTTTAATGTACACCGAAACCCTAGACTGCCATGAATTTACAAAGGCTATGTCTTGAAACACAATTTGAAATACTATCTTTAGGCACAAGACTGTTCAAAGAGTTAGCTGCACTCAGTGAAGACAGCATGTTATCTTTTGCCTGTTGCTCGCAGTAAAGAGACTGCTATCTCTAAATGTGCCCCACGTACAATCTTTTGCTTCAACAAAGCAAAAAATTCCTTTGCTTAAGGAATTATCCCACCTGATTTTGCTTCCTGTGACTAAGTTTGAAATGTATGCTGAATTAATGACATGATTATATTAAGTCCAGAAGTCAAGCCTAGGATCACAAGCCAACTTACTATTTAGCAGTCTTGTTTCAAAAGAAGCTTAGAAACAAATTAAATATGGAGAGTGAATTACCTTCTTATCCTTGGGGATGATGCTTCTCTTGAGTTAGTTATTAAGGATTATTGCACTTTTACATGCACTGTATTCATCTCATTTCAAATGCCAACATGTCATCTTTGTGGAATCGTTTAACCCCCTGAAGTATTATTTCCAGTGGAGTTAATCAAACAAACTTCTTTGCTTGTTGCAATCCACAGGGAAGCTGTGTGTGTTGGGGCATTTGCTGTGTCTGCTCTTAACACTGCCCACTTTGGGCATTCTAAGTTGTGAACCAAGCACCAAAAATCACAAGATTGACTCCAAATCATGGCTTTAAAAAAAGAAAATTGTTGTTGTTCATATATTGCCTTATGGATAACAAGTTTGATGCTGATTTCAGTACCCTTTTTCAGGCATTTTTCTATCATGCTGAGGGCCAGAAATGACATATTTGTTTTTAATTGTGAGAAACTGAGACACTGATGTAATCTCTTAATTTCTGCAGCTGGACTGTAAGAGGGAAACCAAGCTTCATAAAAAATGTCCAGAGCTGACAAGACTGTCATTTGTGTGCCATGCTTCAGGAGTTTTGCACAGTATCCATAGCTCAGCAGTGAAAGGGGAATGCAAGTAAAGGGCTAACTGCAAGCATTTCAGAACTCCATCAGTACACAGTCTGATGGTAGCAAAGTGCTAAGTGCTCAAGTGAGACATTTACATAGCACTTAACCTCCATGTCAAGAGCTCCAGCAGGTCTTAAATGAAGGATTTGACAGTGTGCAGGCACAATGTCCTGCTTGGATTGCAGTGGCTATCTATAGCCATGTGATTACGTGTGTTGAGAAACCATGGTCCAGGAGAGCAGGGCTTGAAGGGAAAGCCTGAGATGTATCCTGTATGGGTCATCTACCTTGACCATGTCCACGGTCACTGATTTCAGCCATGCTCTGTTTGCTTCTTTAGAAGGACAAAGCACACTTTTCACTATAGAAAATTAGCAGCATAAATAGTTCATGCTTGATAGCTGGGTTTGGCCCAGTATTTGGTTATTTTATTTTATTTTATTTTATTTTATTTTATTTTATTATCATTCTGGTTTAGCTTAGTGCCCTTGTGTTGACACTGTTGATGGCAGCCTTCCCAGCTTGTTTCTTTTAGCTTCATTTCATGTCTTCTTGTATGATATTTGGACTTCGAATTATTTAAGTAGCATCTCCATTAATATACCATCTCACTTGTAGATGGTCTCCTTTGAAAGAGAAGAAGAAATCTGTTGATTTCCATGGTGTGCATTTTGTAAAGAATAAGGATCAAGATCTACATTCCTCCTAAAGAAACAAAATCTGAGAAATTGGAATCTGGACCTTAATTTCTATGCTCTGATTTTATGATGTTCTTCCATTGTAATCGTTTAGATCCACTATTATGTTTTTAGGTACTTTGGAACAGATGTTTGCACTGTATTTTCATCAGAATTCAATGATGTCTAAATCCAATGATTAGTTTTGTGAGTACAGTTTAAAATATTGGGAAAAAAATGGGGCCTGTAAAGGATTCTGATTTAGGTATTATTAGACTTCTTTGTTCTGAGCTCAGGAGAAACTGCTACACACCGTACTGAAATGTGCATATGTGTGTATGTGCACATATCTGTGGATTTGGACATGGATTTGCAACAAAGTTCTGTGCTCATTACTTCATAACTCAGAAAAATGATGCGAAAGCCTTAAAAAAGAAACACCGTAGTGTTTCCTTTTTAGGGTGCAGTGTGGTAGTAGGATTGTTAATGTTTTCTTCTGTAGTTTTTGTATAGCCCTATTAGCATCTATTTGCTCCTTGCAAGCAATGGATGTATGACAGAAAGTAGCAGCAGTTCTATCTTGGTTCCTGAAGTCAGTGTCAGTTCTGAAGGCATTGTCATCTTAACTCCTCTGCAACAGGACAGTGACTTGAACTTTTAAGAAAGGAAAAATATTTCAGAGTTCACCAAAGAGGATTAATTTGCCATTCTGAACCAAGTGTAGAAGTGTCAATACATGGCAGACCTGAAAAGCAAGGCATCAGTGCAAAGGGCCTTTGCCTTGCACAGCATCTCCCTGACCTTGGCAGCATGCAGTGGGAGTGAGGCAGAGGTGACAAAGATGAGAAACTAGTCCACTGTCCTAATGACATCTTCCAGCTTTACATGCTGTTTCATAAATATAAAACAAACAAGTCATGTTAATGTTGAGAGGGCTCAATTTCTTGAATACTTCTGTGCTTCTGTGTTAGAATCAGACCGCTGGTCACAGCAGTGCATGCAGACATTCTGTACTGCATGCATGATTTATAGAGTAATATATATTTCACTAGATATGATATATCACTTGGTATTTTGTAGCCTATAGGTAAAGACTAAAAGTTAGGCTCTCCTTCGCTTTGAAACCTTCCTGCTAGTGAACGGTAAATGTTTCTGCCTGAATTACAGAGCAGCTGTCATCTCTACAATACTATGTTCCAACCTTCCTCCAGTGCTTTGGTAGCCTTACTTACTGATCATCTCATGCCAGCTTAACCCATGGTGGTAGCTGTTGAAGTCAGAAGATGCTGAGTTCAAATCTTGTACAGCCAGCAGGATCCTATGGCTCTGCAGATAGAACTGAAAGCAAATTCAGATGCAGATGAGTTATTGTATAACACTGATGTCAAATGAGAATCAAACTTGGCCATGTCTGGAGTTACTGCAACAGAAACTCTGGAAAGATAAGCTGTGCTTAGAATCACAGGGTATATAGCAACATCTCAGGCAATTCATTGATGCTGTAATTTTAGCAGGTAATAGTAAAGATGTGAAAAGTGGTTTAAAGGAACTGGGGCAAGTTTGTGTGGGCTGGCACTATGAATTCAACACATGCGTGCTTCTGTGGAAAGGGGATTCATTACTGTTGATATGTCCTGCAAGATAAGCTATGCCACGGTATCATACGAAGTCTGAATATGATGCTATCCCATCCAGTTCCTTAATCTGTATCAGGGTGCCACCACATGTCACAGAGAGAGAGTGCTTGTCACTGCCCTGAAGTCTCCATAGAATTAAACCATTTTCCTTTGCCAGTTCCCCGAGGACCAAGTGTGGGGACCCCACAGTCCGCTTGAGTAGAGCTGTACACGCTCAGTGCTCTACAGAGAGGCAGCAGGAAAGTCCTCACCTGCTGCAGGCTGTAGCACAGCATGGTGCCTTGGGCGCTCAGGGTGGCTGCTCGGAGGCATCAGATCATGGTTGTGCGCTGTGTGGTCCCACAAGCACTGCCCATGGTGTCAGTGTGCAGGAGGCATGGCAACACCGTGCCCAACAGGACAGCGGGACCCCAACCCCACTGCCTGGGTACCGAACAAGCTGTGGTTCTGCCTTGCTTTTGGTCCTCTTAGTCTCGGTCCTCTGTGGCTGCAGAAGATACTTGGATCTGTGGACTTCCTTTTACCTGCTCCATGTGTAGAAACAGCAAACAAGTTGGCAGAAGTGGTGCATGCACTAACATCATATAACTATGGCAATATTTACTGTGAGCTAGATTGCAATTTATATTGTAGAGTCCACAGGAGTGCTTGTGCTTAGAGGGCCCTAGCTGAGCCCCACTGATGCCATGGTATTAGCCATGTGAGCAGATGACACAGCTGTTCGAGACTTGTTTTCTTCTTTAATTTCCACTGAGTTCCCCTCTATGCAAGCTCTGTAACCCCTCTGTGATAGATAAGAATTTACACAGTTGTGTGAGTATCACCATTGAAATTCATCAAGTAGAGATATTCCTAATTTCTACTTGGTTATTTCCTTCTCTGGGTTAGAAGGAAATCCAAATTCCAAAGAATTTCATTGTTTTAATGGATAACGGTAACTAAAAGGGACCAAACTTTGAGCTAAGTAAATGTAAAGGAACTTGGTTCCATTTGTGGAATTAATTGGACCAAATTCTGCTGTCATATGGCAATCATACAAGTCTCATTGAGCTTTGAGCACCGTTTACTGAAGGAGAAGCTGGCTATAAAAACGGTGTAGCATTACCAGAGTTAAGGTTATTGGGCCAGAATGTAAATTGCATTAAACCAATTAGTTCAATGGAATTACACCCATTCGTGTTCTGGCTGAGCTCTCACCCCACTGAAATTCTCTGGACTGGTGCTAGAATAACTGCAAGCCAACTCCCTCTTCATCCACACTTTATGTTGACACAGTCCTTGCTCAGGGAAAGCACCTGTGACTTCTGTGACAGTTAATGTGGAATCACAGACCTGAAGAAACTTTGACCCACTGGCAAAATTGAAATTATGTGTGAACTGCATAGGTGATAACAACAAACATGCTTTATTTATGACAGTGGTAGAGTACAAGCTCCTCAACTGGTGCAAATTGGTATAGGAATACTGATTTCAGTGGAGTTAATCCAATATGCACACATTGATGAGCAAACCCTTTAACTCCAGACTAATTTTTGCCAATATGTCCCTATGCAGATAAACTCCCAAAGCTTTTATCATCATGCCTTTTTACTGATCATGCCAATGAAATGATTAATGTACCACAATCATTGCCTGGAAGGAAATAATGTACTTTGCAAAGCTATGCAGTACAGAGCACATCATAAAACTGCTTTAGACCCCACAGTCTGGAAAAGCTTATCAGAAATGAGACTAACAGGGTAGCTCTTAATCTGATGTTGATTACACTTTCTCTCTCCACTCCCGCCACCAAGGTTTTTAACATGCAGAGTGAACCATAGCTGGATGTTTCTAATGACTGTGGGCCAAAGCTTCAGCTGATGTGCTTGTGAGTAGATCCATAGATATCAGTGCTGATTTACACCAGCTGAAAAACTGGTCCTCTCCCTTTTTGTACGGTGCTATGTGCTCTAACGCAGCTTTAAAAATATGTACTGAAGCTGAGTGTATGTTGAATTGTTCTGATTGAACACCAGATAATCCCTGCTAAGAGAATTGAAGGGTAATTTCTGCATGCCATCTAGGCTTGCATATGTTTTTGTTTTTCTTTCACTAAAAGTATGTTGCAATTTAATTACCCCTGAGTTTAAATATCTACTGGTCTCAGCATTAGCTTGCATTTAAAAAATAGCAGATAAATTCAAATGTGTCATAAATGCTCTTGGTCTAGAGATGGAATCCGTTACTTTCATTCAAAGGCACTGCAGCAGGCTCAAGTGTGTTTTCTAAGCCAAATGGATTTTGTAAATGCAAAAGTCATGGCAAATATTTATCTAGGCTCAATTCTGCCATTCTTCCCCTGAGCATCTTAATCAACAGGTTGCTGCACTGAAATCCACAGGAGTAACTGTGTGAATTAGTGCTCAGTCTGCAGACTGCAGAATCAGGCACTGAATATATCAGATGGATACAATCAGGAGTTTAATTTGAGGACACTTAAAATTATGTACTTTTTATCCAAGCTGACAGTCCTTGTAATTCCATAAAATATGGCATTATTTATTCCTGTCTGTATTTTTGACGTCTCTGGATTGCATAGCTTCTACTGAGTCTTAAATGCTGTTTCTTTAAAATCCACATTCAGAAGGCCTAGGGCGTATCATAGCTAAGTATGAAAACAAACCAAAAGATCTGGTTCTTTTGTTTTGATTTTGAGCATTCTTGTTTGCGTTTGATCTTTGACTGTAGCACTCCCAGTATTTTTTAAATGGCCCAATTCAAATTGTTTTCTGATAAAAAAAAAAAAAAAAAGCGAACTACAAGTAAAATTCAGGAAAAGTAATGCTGGCTAACTCAGCAGATGTTTGCCCTTGCTAGTGGTGTTCTTCACCTGGACATCTTTTGAGCAGCGCGGTAAGCACGTCCACTTGCCTGTCCTTATTAGCTGTTCTGGCAAGTACTGTTTTTCACTTTTTTTCTTTCTTTTGTGTGTGTGTTTGTATATGCACATGTATAACTAACCAATATATCAGGAAAATTTATATATACTTTCATCTGGTTCCTGGAAACAGAGCAACATGATGACCTTGCAGTCTTCCAACAAAAGTCAGATTTAATTTCTGCTTTGCAGTTCCACTTATTTATCTATTGGAATTAGACTACAGTTTACTAAATGGCCCTTTACCTTCCATTCTTGCTTTTTATTTACTATTGAAGTAGCTTTCTTTTTTCCTTGTGTGTGCAAATATCATACCAATAATCACTGCAATTCCACAAGGTGTCTTTGTTCTGAACAAGCATGTTATTCTTATAAAGTTTTAAGTATAAGTTAAGATGTTTTGTACAGACCAAGGTAACAGTTAAAATGTCAAGCAATTAATGAAATGTTGTATAGTTACAAAAGTTTGATTTCTTTTGCTTTATATGTATAAAATTGTATCTTGCCTGTTTCGCTTTGTATTTCCAACATGTTGCACAATTATGCATTTTGTTTACATTTGTTTTCAGAAAAAAAAAAAAGAGGAAATAACAGTAACACTTTATGTACAAACATTTTCAATGTACTTTTGTTGTTTTTAAACACAATGTCCCTGTATAAATAATATTGGTTGAACTGGTACATTTGTGTCTCTCATAGAGGGATTAATTATACTGCCAGTGCATTGAATTATTTAAAAACAAAACAAAACAAAAAGTAAAATAAAATTTTTATGAAAATGTAACCCATTTTATCACTATAAATTATTCTGTCTTCTGCTATTTTCTCCTTCTCCTCTCAGGATAGAATAAGTATGGTACAGTAAGTACTGTTTGCAGGAGAGCTGCCATAGATTTTAATTTTTAATCAATGAGTTTCTGTCATTACAGAGACCTGAGATGACTTGATGTTACAAAATAATGATGTGTTGCTGATAGCAGCTGGGAGGAACAGCACCAGTAGTGTGTTACCCCACCCTACAAGGCCTCAACTGCAAGACAGAAGCCTCAATCCTGTCTTTCCCAAACTGAACATCGAGAGCGAAGGAGATGGGCTCCAAAGGCAAGATTTTTTGGTTTCTTGTTGACAAGCAGCCCAAGGCTGCTAAGCATGACTAAAGTGGTGTGATTCAGCACATTGACCCCATGCACAGGGATGCATTTCTCCCCAAGGGCTTCCCAGGATGACAAAGCGAGAAACGCCAGGCTTTGTAGCATCATTTCAGAAATAGCTCTAAGAGCCTGTGCCAAGAATACCAGCTCAAAGGAGATGTAAAAAGCTCTAGAGAGATGCTAAGCATGAGCTGGGATGCCACCTCCCTCTTTGGCACTGTTGGGGGTGGATATGGACCCAGAGCACAGACAGCATTGCAGAGGAATGCCTTGGGACTAAACACATTGGTAGGTGTTGGGATTCGAGAATATTTACTGTGAGGCTCTGCTTAACACAGGTCTCTTAGAACCTTAATGTTAAACAGGTCTCTGGGATCTCCAGCTGCTCTGCACCTTTCTCATTGCACAAAGCAGCTCAGAGCTGTCCAGGCTGACTGCTCCACACTGCACCTGTTTGAATGGTTACCTGCAAGGCACTGCCCAGAGCAGCAGCCCTTTTCTAAGCAACAGGTCACTTCAGAAGAAAATCTGAATGGGTATTTAAAGCCAGTGCTGTACTATCTCTGCCAACAACTTTCAAGGAGACAGAGGGGATGTTTCCCCTCAACGCCTCAGGGACAGCCATCTTTTGGGGCAGAGAGAGGCAGGTCAGGTCAGATGCTGCATGTGCCCTCAGCATCCTCTGGCTCTGCCCAGAAACCAGAAAAAGTTGAAAGTGTGACATCAGCCAGGCAGCGAATGGTCTTCCCTGTGTAGAGCCTTGTAATCAGCCGCCAAGTGCTCTGTGATCCCAGCAACGAATGATGAATGGTTCCTCAGATATCTGCGCTGCTTTGTTAGTGCTACTGCATAACTCAGGGAAAAAAAGAAAAGAAAATGATTCATTACCACTCCCTGGGAGTTCCACAGCAGTAAAAGCTACCAGCCTGCTGGCTGGAGGGTGGAGGAATGTTCCCTCAGACCATGACAGTGGCAGGACAGTGAAGGTAGGTATTTGGATCCTCACATGCATCCCTAACAGCACACATTCTCAGGCAAGGTGCCCAGCTGCCCTCCTCCCACCCAGGAGATGTCCTCCCACCCACCATGGTGGCAGTTGGGCAGGGTGCTGGGGGGAGCAGTGCAATCTTGGGACAGACCACAGCATCACTCCTCCGCCAGCAGGTGATTTAACTGCAGTCTCATGAATCTTGCCCAGGACAAGGAACTGTTCAAGATGAAGGAATGTTTTCTTGCCAGGAAGAGCAACATAGAGTTTATGAAGACTTATTTATACCCAAGAAGTCCAGCTGGAGCTTCCCACAGTGCAGAGCACTCAGGAACAGGAAGCACAGACTAAGTCTCCTCCTACCTGGTCCAGAAGGGAAGCGATCCTGTGTTGGCTCCACGTGATGCACAGGAATGTCACTACCAGCTGCATTTCAAAGCAAGTTCAGATATCCTTTTATCCTTTTGATTATGCACATGTGCATAGGGATTTTCAGTGTTTTCTCCCATACTGTGTCCATGCAGTTGGAAGGTCTTTGTTATAGCTGATGTAAATGTAGTTGGCACAAGAATCACGTGTGAAGATAATGTTAAACAGAAGTTTGTGGTCACAGGACTTTGTGGGAAAATCCCTGATGGTATTTTTTAGGGAAAAATGTAGACTGTCCTTCTGGAAATGAGAATGTCCTCCTCTCTTCTGGGACCCTGCATACCTGTGAGCCCATGAAGAAAGCCAAAGGCAAAGGGTGAATTTGTTGGTCAGGCCTCAGGAGCTGAGCTGCAGAAGGAAAGTCACTGCCTGACAGCACCTGACAGCACCACACTTCTTCCTAGGCCAAGAATGTCTGGCAAATCTGGGTAATAACATTTAGGGTCATATTTCCTTTAAGGCAGGTGTTAGTCAGCTGGAAAACTAACTCTGACACTGCTCTCAGCTGCTTTCTGATTGTATTTCTGGCTGTATTTCCAATTGTTTTTGTGAATTCTCATACACAGGTGTGGGCACAGCCTCTGGACACGGGATACACCTGTTGGACTCTGGGTTTTACCACTGTTGGCTTGCAGCTGTCTTGAAGATGTGGCTGCTGGTATTTGTGGAAACATATGAAGACTTGCCACAGAGTTGGCATTTTGAAAGGAACATTTGAGTGGAAAAGTAAAACAACGAATCCTCCCTCATAACCATTTGCCCCCTGCTTTTCAGCCAGCCCCAGGTGGATGGGTCTCACAGGGCCTGTTGGCTGGGAGTTGATGTGAGAGTCACATGCAGGGTGCTGTTGGGCATGAGGATCACCAAGGCCTTGCTCCGCTTTGCAGCCTCATAGGGCTGTAGCAGGCAGCAAATCCTGCAGCATGTTTTTCTTCTCTTATTTTTTTTCTGGCAACTCTACATTCACTGCCTATCAAGCAGGAAGTAAATAAAAAGGCTGTTACTGTTCTTCAAGCCATCAATTTGAGAGCAATCACCTATGTGTTCGGGATGTTCTGGCAGCAAATTATCTGCAATGAGAAGCTGCTTGCCAATCAGAGTTGCAAAAGCCTGTTGGCATTGGCTGCACCTGGAAGAGGATGCAGCTCACTCAGTTAAGCATGACAGTCAGATCCCCAGTGCCCTCTGTGGTCTGGAAGTAGAGAAGCCAGGAGCAACCTCCTGCCCAGGGCATCCCCGGAGGCCCAGAAATGCAGAGCCCCAAGCATGTGCTGTCTTGTGCAGCAGGGACATGAATTAAGGAAAGTAAGTTAGGTGAAAAGTTATGTGCCTTCATGGGGTGTCAAATTGGCAGCTGCAGGTTTGACCTTGCTAAGCCAGGTTCTCACTGCTGATAACAGATGCTTTTCTACAGACTTAGACAATTAGTGCAGACAGTGGGTCTCCTCTTTTTCCAAATAACATTGTTAGCTTTCCTGTCTCTGGAATGCAAGACAGTAGACTAAGATGGCAAACCACAAATTAACAAAGAAGCAGCGAATTGGTGAACGGAGTAGTGGCCAATGAGATGACCAGTTAGAGATAGCCAAGTGTCCTCCATCCTAACCCAAGTCCAAGAAAATAAGACGACGTCCTTCACTGGAAAGACCACCGAGAGATATGCATGTGTAAAAGAGCTGAGACTTGGGGCGAGGGGGGGAATGTCAATCATTCTGGGGACTCATTGTAATAACCCAGCCTTTTCTTGGACATCTAATGCATATGTAAGCAGCTTGCTCTTTAAGTATGTGCCTTTCTTGTCCTCTGGTATGCAGGTTAGGTGGAAATATACCCTCTGTATTCAGCGTGTGTGCAGCGCTGATTAAACATATCTGCTTTATAACCACTCTGTAGTTATAGAGTTTTATTTCCACAAGTCAGACATGAGGTAGAAGATTTGCCACGGAGGAATAAAATAATTTGCAAAACTGTCTGTGGGACAGAGGGATTCAGAGGAGCAATGTGCCCTGGAAACTTTGCCATTGGCTTTTGGAGGTTGAGCCACAGTGACCTCAAGAAATCCATCCATTTGTTAATCAGATCATCTGCGTCCACTGCAGTGTCTTCTGGAGAGAACCTAATTCTAAGTTACTTCCCACTGTCTTACCAAGTCACACACCAAGGTAAGTGAAGTGAGCTTCAGGTTTTCAGATTTGCTACACCAGCCTGGAAAAAAATGCAGAGTAGCTATGATTTTGCTGTCAAACCCAGCACCTCCTGCTGTGAACACTGCACTCTCCAGGCCCATGGAAATGTCACCTCTGCATCTTATGGAAGCATTTAAATCTCAGTCGTCTCTGAATCAATCAGTGAAAATATCATGTCTGTTTTCATAATGGAGCACCAAAACTCCCATTGCCTGTCGCTGGGTCTTCTGCACGCTGCCAGCCCGGGGCCCAGGCCCCAGTCGCTGAGGTCACCTCTGCCAGTGCTACCAGCCCCGAAGTCACTGTTAGCCTCTGATTCCAGGAGGGTAATTCATTACCCTGAAAAGCCCATCTTCTTGCCCATCTATCTATATCTTGGTACTACACTGTTTATGTTAACATAATCATTTCTCATGGAGAATGTCAATAAATGCTGGAGACAAAAGTATACCAATACCACCCCAACATAAATGCTGGAGACAAAAGTATACCAATACCACCAACAACAAAAAGCCCAACTGCTAAATAATTCCTAGAATGAGTTGTCAGAAACCTTTTATTTACTGTTTCTGTGCATTTCATTTATTCTTGGCAGCGGGCCCACCTTCCTGACAGTTAAGATTTATTGATTTAATTGCCTAGGGTAACCATGCAATAAAATCATCTTAAAGATAAATTTTCATGGCACTATGCAGCATTGAAGCCATTTTTCAAGTACTATGGCTATATTTCTGCAGGTTACAGGTGCAAAATTTGCTTAAAGCAGTAATGTCTCGTTACTGTATCCCCAGTGCATCAGTGTGGTCTCTTCTGTGGAACTCTTCTGTTTTTCTGGTGTCATGCCCCACCTCCCACCTCTTTTTTTGTTGCTTTGTTTCATTTTAAGAAGGATGGTGCCAGGTCTCTCAGAAAAGAAGTGATATTTTCTTAATTGGTTCATATACTCCATATCCAGGGGAGGCAAAGCTTCAGTTTAATTAGTAGTGGGCTGAGGGGCTATTTAGAGTGTTATACAGGAGCATTTGTATCCAGCTGTTTGACACTTATAACACAAAGGCATGGCAGATGCTGCCATTTGCGACATCATGTTTTATTGAATCTTTAGATCTTTTTATTTACACTGTTAAAGGGCTCATTACAGTTCAGAACAAAGAGTAAATGAAAATCTCTAGTTCCCAGGTTAAAGACAACATTTCTAAAGTCAGAGATAACAAACTTTTAGCACTGGAGCATGTTTTCTTATCTCCTATGATTTACTTTGGAGCAGGGATGCTGCCTGATCGGAGCATGGCGCGTAATGCCTGTTGCTCTGGCAGCCCTGCAGCTTCCCCTGCCAGACCCAAGCGCTTCATTCCCCCTCCTGTCCTGCTGAGGGCAGGTGGCCACAGCCAGCTCCCAGGTGCCACCAGCTTCCAGGTGCTACCATCTCTGTGCAAGTGCCCCGCCACTCCCGCACATCCCAAGGCCACAGCCACTGAGGCAGGAGTAAGCCTCACCAGAGATGAGTCCCACAGCATGAGTGTCAATAAATAAACACGGAAACAAAACAGGAATTCTGCTCTGCCAAGATCTCCTGAAATGCTGAGCACACCTCTGCAGCAGTGCTCCCCAGCTGAAACACAAGCATGCAGTGAGAATGGACATGTGAAAACTTGCAAGCCGGGTGGGAGAGGGAGCATGTGGTCTTCTGATATATACAGTGCAACACCTTATTGCTTCTTTTTTGATCAGAGCTAGATTAGAATCTGAAACAGAATGGTCTTGATTCTCCAGAGAAGGATTCCTTTGATTTGAGTGAAGCTCAAAGAAAAAAGCTCTTCTGGTCCATACCACTGAGCAGCACGTGGGGCCAAGGCCTTTCTACCACCTCAGCTGTGTTTGTCTCACTCTGATCTCAGCAGAGAACCATCCGGTCTACCCAGAGGGAGGCTGAGTGTGGGTTCGTGGCACTACAGGTGTCAGTGGCCCCATTGTGGTGCCTCTCCTGGGTCACTGCAGAAGAAGATTAAAAGAGATGTTTAGCTTCAGACATTTTATAATCACAGTCCTCAGTGCATTTTAATGCTAGTAGGGACCTGGACTAATTAAGTCTTACCCCACTGTGGTGGCAATGCCTGGGCTGGTGGCTGTGCTGGGACACAGCCAGGCTGGAGATGGTGTGAGGGCAGGAGGGGCTGTGGTGTAGAACAGCGAACGGCCAGCTCCCAGGCACCTCCTTGGAGTGATGCTGTCACTTGGGACCTGCTCTCCTATCGTACCTGAGCTCCTATGGTAGGAGCAGAGCTTTCCTAACACCTCTGGCAGCTTTTGGAACCATTGGCAGGGCTGCCTTCAGGTTTGTCCTGCTGAATCACCTTCGAAGACTCAGAGTTTTGTATCCTAGCAGGCTTTCCCCTACACTGATCTCATTCTGCAGCTCTCTCTTTCTTTCTCTTATCATTAGAAAGTATGGCCTGAGTGCCTGGCCCCTGGCATCTCCCTATGCACTCACCTCTGTTCTGCAGCGTGGTCTTCCCCATCACTCAGCCACAGTTCCATGGCTCTGACTCATTTGCAAAGGATTCCTTTTCTGCAAGGGTGCAAGGACTCTGCAGGCATCTGAGGCTCGACTCAGAGTGGGAGCACAGCCTGGAGCAGACCCCCACCCACCATGCTGCAAGGCTCTGCTGCCTGCAGGGACAGTGGAGCTCACTGTTGAGCACATCAGATCCGGCTGTGTTAGAGCTGGGCTGTGTACAGAAGCTGCCCAGGCAGCCAGTTATAAAAAAAATAAATAGTTCCTGTATAGAGAAAATTCATACATTACTTATTAAAGCTGTGTTTAATTTATGAGTGAGACAGCTACAACATTCATTTGTTATTTTGGGTTCGCTCCAAGAGAAGCAACATGTGAGATGTGTAGATGTGTTTGTAGATGTGTAAGGGAAAGTGTATTCCCTGTTTTCAGAGCCATATAGTCTGAGATGGGTAGATTAGGGTGCATGTTATACTTGTTAAACCATGAATGAATCAGAAGAAGAGTTATGAAAAACAAACTCATATAAATTCAAATATTACTAATAAAATGTGAAATTGGCTGAATGATTTATGTTTTTCTGGTGGGAAAGAGAGCTCAAACTTGCAGATATACTCTCCTGACAGATTGTGAGTCTCACATTGCAAACACTGACTTTAAAGCCGAGGACCTTTATGCTTGGTAGTTAACCTCTTTGACCTCTACCCCTCTGACTTCAGCCTTTCATTAGGTGAAATACTGAGGCAGGTTGGACACATTAAAATGAGTACTAGTGAGAAGAGAGGCAGTTGAATCAATAATGTCAGGAAAGGTAGACCTATTTATAGAGAAACAATGTCAGCATATGATAAACCTGTGAGTAAATCGGTTTGGAGAGCTTGATGGTATCTGAGCAACAACAAGAACACTTGGTAATACCCGGGCCCAAAATGTCAGCCATACCCAATGGGGATCTGAAAAAAATAAAAAATGTGCCCTGAGGTGGGGAAGGAAGGAGGGAAAGAAGGAAGGGAGGGAAGAAGGGAGGAAAGGAAGGAGAGAGGTAGGTTGGAAGGGAATGAAGGAGGGAACAGGCATATTTACAAGTGCTAAGGGAAATGCCAAGCCCTGTTAAGGCTGGATGGCACTGATGAATGTTGAGGTCCATGTCTGCTCTCTCTTAAACACGGAGCTGAGTGGTGGTGTCTGAGAGTCACATCTTGAACCATGGCAGAGCTGCTGGTTCTGTTGCAGTAGCCATGGTGTTAGTGTACATACTGTGTTCATATACATAGAGTGAATACCTTTAAAATGCTCATTTGTAAAGAATCAGAACTACAAGCTGTTTCAAAACCCCTTCATTTTATTAACGTTGAGAATGTGTCCTTTGATAAAAACTCTTCTAGAAATGATTCAGACGAATTAGTACAGGAAAATCTTGCTGAGTTGGAAAGCGCTGAATCAGAAGCAGTGCCATCAGTGAATAATGAAAGTAAACCATCATTCTGAAGTACTAATGGTGACACAGCCTGTCCAGAAGAACAAATTACCAAAAAATGTACAACTTGTCCCCAGAACTGGGCTGAACATTTTTTGAAATCACTTCACTGCTGTATGAAGGCTACTAACAAAACAGGAAACCTGCCAACTTGTGGACTACAACTTCAATGGGGGAAAACTTCACTTGTCCAAAGGAGAGAGAGATGATTCATTTTGTAAAAGAGTGAGACTTACTACTCTAAGAGACAATATTAATAGATCCATGAAAATCATCCTTGGAACAGATCTATCGATGGTGACAAAGATCCTTAGCTGAAAAATGTGCTGAGAAACTTGAATCTGCAACGTAGAATACTGCAGTGAAGTGATTACATTTTGTGGCATCTAAAATGTTTTTTTTATCACAGGATGACTTGGCAAGACATGGAGATATCTAAATGCTTACGACTGAATGTGAGTCAAAAACTTACTTTTATTATTCAAAGAGCAGACTGAGCCTCAGCTTGGCAAAGGGAAAAATGCTAAACCAAGGCTTATGGAGAGTGTGTTTAGGAATAGATAGGAGGTATCTTTAGCAATCCAGGTACGTTCATTCTGCTTCTTGGGCTAGATGCATTGGAAGTGGCTTCACTAGTTACAGGGAATTAATTTGATCCCTAGTGCCTCACTGAGGAGTCCAGGAGAAAATAACTGCATGCATGTGCTGTGGCTTCAGAACTCAGAAGTTTTCAGCTCAGTGCTGATAGCCCTGTAGCTAACAACTGTCCTCGTAAACATGCAGTAAAAGAAATAGCTGCCACCAAGAAAATGTGTTTTCTTTCCAGCAGACAAGCATAGATGAGCTGTAATTTACCTTTAGCACAGTGACTCACCATATGAATGATCCCACACTGAAAAGTGTACTCTGTATTACTAGGAAGGTCACCCCTGAACATACATTTTAAAGCCCTGACACAAATGAAGAACCCCAACAGCTCACCTAGCATCACAGCACTTGTCCCAGCCAGCCCTCAACTTCCCTGGGATGACCAGAAAAAGGACAGCCCACATTTGCAATGGCCTCCCAAGGCCTAGTGAAGCAACCTGGTAGTCAAGAATGATTGTCAACAGCATGCACATCCTGCCCAGGATTGGGACTTGCAGCCGAAACCAGCACCAATTTTTTTCCATAATCAGAGCTTTATAAAAGGCATGAGCCTTATGCTCACATCTGGAGAAAATCAGAACAGTCAACCTTCAGCTTAAAGTGCAACTACGACAAATGAACAAACCAGAGAGACAAGTAATGTAGGTTCATACTTTTATGCATATACACATATATATGTTTTCTAATGATGCCAGTGTCCTACAGGGTGCAGGCGAAGAAGTCAGTCCAAGACTGACCTTTTTAAAATTCCCAGTCATCCCACTGGCATTGTTTTCTGCAGACCTCTCAGAGCATCTGACAACACTCTGTAAGTTATTAATTTTACTGTGGAAGTGATCAAAGTAGCGGTGAAATGATGTGCAAAAGGAAAGGTAAGGAATCAATATCACCACAGAGCTCAGACCTGGGAATACTGCTCCTCTGGTCGTGTAAAGAGGAAGAGAACACACTTCCCTTTCTGCAGCATACCTGAGATAATGAACCTCGCCTGAGAGAAGGTCAGGGTCAAATTACTGCCCTGTTAAAAGCAGGAGTGAAAGGAAGGTAAACAAAACCTCAAGCTTGATATGCCATCTCCTTGCAACTGTCTAATTACCTGCTATGCCCAAAGGCTTTGCAAAGCAGAGGTGCAAAATGAAAGAGAAGTGCCTTGAGAATGTTAAATATACTTATTAAGGGGAAAAAAAAGCAAGTTTTCCTATAGGGTACTTGTATCAATTAAACTTTTCAATGAGGAGACCTCCCTTGCACTCCCAATATCAGCACTCAAGTCTACACAACTCTGTTTACTCCTTTAGTTAATATGAATGAACAGTTACCACAGCAATTATTCCATTTTATGATGTACATAAAGTTTCTGATACAATTAAAAGATAGGGTCAGTGTTCAAGCTTAGCTCAGCATTTAGCAAGCTTCTCTTCCTGGATGTTTTGATTACTTAGGAAATCCATAACCTCTACACCATAATGAAGGACTGGAAAGTTATAGGGTGATTTGTAGGAGAAGAGCGTGTATGAAGATACATGCACTACTATAAAGCTCAATAAATAATCACTTGAAATCACTGGCATTTAGGACTCTCTTGGGAGGAGCTTTCCCAGCCAGCTCCTGATCCCTCATACACTGAGTAATTCCAGATTAAATCCACGATTCTGTGAAAGCATACGTGACATCAGAGACCCACTGAGTATTTCCAAAATGCATGTTAATTAGCTCCAGACAGCAGCAAGGGGGCCGTACATGGCTACAACTGTAGGGCTTCAGCTTCTGCATCCCCAGTGTGGCTCAGAGGGAAAGTGGTGCAGAGCACAAACGGCCAGAGCTGTGGGAATGATGTAAGACGTCTTCTACTTTCATTTTACTGAGAGAGCCTATACAATTCAAAATCCAGCTGTGCATGTTGGTTCAGTCTGCCTATTAAACAGGCAGCATTTTCTCATGCCTGTGATTGATATGGTTTCAGGCACAACTGTGTTTTCACTCAACCCCCTTATCTCCACCCCCTCCATCTCAAGCCACTGTATAGACATGAAAAGTGGGAATTTGTCTTTTGCATGTGAGGGCATAAAAGGCTTCTTGACTTCCACTGAAGGAAGTGGGGGTTCACACTGATTCCTTCTTAACACTAATTTTACCTTGGTTTTCCCCAAGGAAAACACAGACGTCCAGCACTGGGGTAATAAGCCGCTTTCTTCACTTTTGAGGCATAGGAAAGGCTAATTTGGTAAAGCCTGGACATATTCTGCAATACATAATCTATGGCTTTAGTAAAAATGTACAAGAAAGCATTTCAAGCCCAGTTTCAGTAATGTTTCAGTAAACATTCTCCAGAATTTGTAGCTATTTATCAAATATGAAAGCACACTTCAGGATGAGGATCTTGTTTCCCCCTGGTGTTTGTTCCAAAAATAATTGGAAGTGACAATACAGCAAAAGATGATGTTACAACTTCATGTTTAAAATAAATATAAGGCTGTCATCAGAGCCGAGCTGTTTTGTGAAGATCCCTCTCACAGGAATCAACAGGCAGCTCTACTGATAGAGAATAGTGTTCCATTATTGATTAGCTTTTAAGTTCTTGTTACATATTAGATTAGGATCACTGTATGCATAGGGAATGAATAGCCCAATTACAGTCCAAAAAAGCTCATCTCAAAGTGGTTTGGAATTTTATTATAAAAAGAATTTTAAGGAAATTAGAAGGTTTAGTAAGAAAGCCTTTAAGGCAGATATTAACACATTTATTGCACAGCTTCTCCTAGTGGGGAGGGCAAAATCGCCATCTATTATTGCATACAAAGCTGCTTTTAACTCCCTCCCAGTTATGTTTTTGAAAGTATGAGAGTTAGGGGTTGTTGTGCCGGCAGCTCAGCACCACACAGCTGCTTGCTCAGCACCGCTTAGCGGGATGGGGAGCAGAATCAGAAAGGTAAAACTCTGAGAGCTCGTGAGTTGAGTAAAGGAGATTTTAATGAGAGAAAGGAAGGAAGTAAATAAATAAATAAATAAATAGCACCTCAAGTGGTGCCCAACAGCAGCCCCTCTGACCAATTTCTCCAGTTTTATTGCAGAGCATGACAACATACAGCATGGGATGTCATACAGCAGTTTGAGTCTGCTGTCCTGGTTCTGTTCCCTCCCAGCTCCTTGTGCCTCCCAGCTCTTTGCTGGCAGAGCAGCACACGGAGCTGAAACATCCTTGACTCAGTGTAAGTACTGAGGTGCACAAATGAGGTCCTGGCACAGGCAGCCAAAGCCAGGCCAGTGTCCATCCCCTGCACACCCAGAGTTTCAGCATCAGCTTCACAGCCTCAAGCTCTGTCCCCGATAATGGTGGCCATAAACAACGCCCCAGGGATGGTCTGGGGGCAACCCAGGGCAACTCCAGCCCACTTCCTTTTAAAATCATGCTATGCTGATAAACAGAAATCATGCATGCACAACAGGCAGCCATTAATTCTGCTTTGGAAAAGGGACATTCACCTGAAATGGGCCCCTCACTACTTTGGTCCTATTTGCTGAGGGTTACCCCATCCCCTAGAGTTTGACTTGCAAAGGAAATCTCATCCCTCGATCCCAAATTAGCCACAAGATGCCTTTGCTGGGAATGGATAGGCACATGGTCTCAGTTAAATCCCTGCTGATGAGAAATGCAATGTGCACACAGCAAGAGGGACCAGCATCATCTCTGCTGGTGTTTCTACTGTTGGAGCACTGAGAACAGCACAGGCCACCTTTATGGAGGGTGTTTGCTGCTGTAAGATGCAAGAACAAAGAATATTTGCACACACAGCCAGAAGCAAACCCTGGGACATTTACAGCATCAGCTGACAAGATCTAAACTTCTGGCCAAACCAACACCAACAATTTACATTGAGGCCATTGGAAAGGTACTGGAGTTTACACGGGATGCAGAAGTCTTGAAGCAATGCATGTGACAATGAGCTGACCTGCTGGGGTCTAATAGCCATCCAGCATGAAGTCAAACACTGCCCACAGGGCTTCATGGGAAGCATAGGCCTCTTCCTCGCTTCTAATTGAGAACCCTTAATTGAGATCCAGAATCACCATTCAAGGTCTGAGCTCCAGACTGTCTGGAACATGATGAGAAGTGATTTCCTGGTCTATGCATGGAAACTGAGAAGCATTCTTATTCTTAAATCAAGGTAAAAAGTCAACATTCAAAAACTTTCAGAGCAGAAAACTGGGAGGAGGTTGAATGAGCTCCACTAAAATATTTTGAATTAAAACCAAAATGAAACATCTTTAAAAATTATCCAAAACATCATGATATTTAATTGTGTGACAAAATATAATCTTGAACCTTGGAGGGGGGGCATAGAGAGCTTGAACTCAAACCTCAGCTCTCAGCATTCACTCATCATGATGCCAGCAATATTGCCTTTCACAGTTTCCATCCTATATATGCCTGAATATTTCTGTGTAGAAAAGGACAACCCTTTTTCTACAGAGAATTTCTAGCCTTCAGCATGGTGGAACAGTTTTACAAATTGATCTGCCTTTCCCTCAAATTTGCTTAATTAATCATTCCTCTTTGTAGATTAATCTCTCTTATGAGGCTGGTGTTGACCACATCTCCAGCAAAGCATGGAAAAGGTCGCCAAAAAGAGATTTCCAAGGCCTTGCAGGGACTCTGTGGGCAAATGGTTTCCACGACCCAACACAGTAAAAGTGTGATTAAAGATAAATGGGAGAACCAGGTGGGAGAGTTGCACTTGCCAATGAAAAACTGCAGTAAAAGTATTTTGTAAGAGCTGCAGGCCCACTGACTCACTCTTTTTGGAAACCAATAAATGAAATACTCCATAGAGAAAAGTCCTGCTCGCGGAGTTGTACAGCACTGAAAAACTGATAGTATTCCTCTAAGTCTGCCTCATACGAAGTGTAAGCACCTAGGTGGCTTTCATTCAAGTAACAATTTGTGTATTATTAGAGAATTATATCTAAGTCTTCCTGAATGCAAACAAAGTTCCCAGGCCACTGTGTGCTCCAAGAGCCGCACCATCACTCCATGAGTGCCTCTGGGGTTTGGGGTCCAAATAAGCCTTCATTTGGCCTATGGTGAGGATGATTTCTGTTAGGAAATAAGCATTTTACAGGCACACAGATCACGCTGACAAAGACACAATGGATGTGCCGAGCTCTCATTAGAGCACTGTTCCTTTGACAGTCTGTATGGTCCATCATCTACATTAAATCACTTTCTTTAGTTAAACACACACACAATTCTTACCTAAGCAGGTAGTTACTGAGGAGGTAGTACTTATTTTGTTTCTAATTGTGCCGTTTCCAGCCCATAAGCTAGACCAGAGTGCTCTCTTTAAAATTAACAAATAAAATTGCTGTTGCTATTACTATTGCCACCATATAATTAGAAAAGTTTCTTTGTTTTCTTTTACCTCAGTAAAACAGCAGCAATTATCTATCTTCATCCATTTCTCTAAAGGGCTATGAAGAAATACTGCTTTCAAGGAAAAAAAAGAAAACGTTACCAAAATATATAAAACAAATACTCAAGGCATTTTTGAGAGGCATTCTCACATATTGCTGAAATTACACGCAATGTGTGAAAATTTGCTTAACAAATGTGACAAGATGGTTACTTAAGGGACTGAAACAGAAGGAATAAAATATATATCAGACAACTCAGATCTCATTAGTTATTATTCTGAATGAGAAATAATGCCAGGAGCAAGAGTGGTGCCAGAAGAAGTGATGTGGAAATATATTATCATGTATTTAAAAACCTTTTAAAGGTATAATAATAATTAGGAAATTATTGCACTGTCAGCCTTTTTTAGAAACTGAGCAACCACCTGTTCATACTTTTATTAATCTCTTGCTTGCTTCTTCCTCAAAGATGGCCTCATCCTCAAAGATCATTAAAAGAAAAACTACCTGAGTAGAAAGGAGGAGACAGAATACGTGCTATGCAGAAAAAAAAATTCTATAAAATTCACAATTTTAATTAAGTGCCAGTTAATGTGCGCTTGTTGTCAGACACACATTCATTTCCCATTATATGCTGTTACTTGCTCTTGAGTGTTGCACAGGCCCCCGCTGCTCAGCCCATGACGCAGCTGGCAGTGCTGAGGCATCCTGCTTCTGGTGGCTCCTGCCCTGCTCCTGCTGAAGAGTGCATGCCACAGCTGCAGTGCTGTGGCCGTTTGTGCACAGCACGCTCCAAAGCTAAGGCAAGCAAATTCACAAGCATTCCTCATCATTCTCTCCATTAGGCTTTGAGACATTTATGCTTTATCTATCTTGAAACAGAGAAACACACTTTTCTATCAACTTCTGTCCTCGAAGCCTCTTTGAAATAAGCAGAGAATCCCCAGTCTGCTCATTGCTGCAGTCACATCTTTTTCTTGAGTTTCCTCAACGATTTTATTTTGGCCTTCTCTGGAATCATTATCTCCTGCAGACAGCAGCATTGCTTAAATGCAAAAATCCACATCCATTTTCCCCATTACTCTCTCTTATGCTTCTTTTCTCTGTTCCCTCTCTTGAACTTCTCTCCCAGTTTCACTGCTCTGAGATTATTTCCTGAGCGTTTGGTCCTATGAAACATTTTGAGACTCTTCTCGTCCATGTGTTCTCTGCCAAGGAGATTCTGATCCAGACTTTCACAGGGTAGGCATCTCCACCACGCTCTGTTGCATAGCCTAGTCTGTGCTCAGGCAGGGTATGGTTAAGTGAGTTCAGTATGGACAGAAATAGGTGGCAGAAGGAAACCTGCTTGTGGTGGCACTCCTAGCTTAGCAAACATCTTCTGCTATTCCTTACCCTCTTGAAAACAACTCCATTTCCTGGCATCTCTTTGCATGATTAAGTGCAGCCCTGCCAGGTGGGGCAGGCAAGATGGAGTGTGAAAAAAGATGGGGAAGGAGACAAAATACTTTCCAAAAGGTCCTCTGCTTCATAAAAGACAGGAAGGACGCTAGTTTGTTGTGGCATTGCATAGTCCAACAGTGAGAAAACCTGCGTCTTTGCTTTGCGCTTGGCAGTCACGTGACATGAATAAGCACAGGGGTAGGTGTGTGCACACTGTCACACAGGTGCTGCACGACCCCATGGCAGTGGGGCTTCATTGCATCTGCCTCCCATGCAGATGTATGTGCTGTGTTCAGCAGTTATTAAAAGCAAAATCCATTCAAAATCATTTTTAGAGAGAAAGTAATGCCCTTTCTGGGGATATTATTTCTAAGTCATGTTTTATTCTGCCATTAATTTACTTTTGGAATGCATGAGAGCTCTTTGCACCCGAGGCAGGTGATAATGGTCTATTAAAAGACATCACCTTTGTTTCCTAATGCTCTATCAAAGATTCATTGATGAAAATAGCCATCTGACTGCTCTCATCAGCTTTAAGGAATTCCATAAAAAAATGAAATATGCTTTCCTCATAACTGCTTTTGTCTAAGATTTATGACGAAATGAGTAACAGACAAATGAGGCACTTGCTGAACAAGACTTAGATTTAAGATGGGTCTATGCTAACAAGGAAGCTTCCAATAAGAAATGCATTTCTTGGGAGAAATTTGAAAGTGTTTGTCAATTACACAAGTTACCACATACTCCTGGCTACACTCACTGATGGTGAAAACACACATGCAGCTCCAGCGCCGTGCTCTAGCACTAAGTTTGGAGACCAGTCGCCTGAACAGCACACACGTGAGGACTAGATCAACATCTAGAAGATGTTCAGGTATGATCACACAGCTGAATAAGCAGTAACATGTTTTGTGCCACCTTTACAAAGGGTGTTGTATGTGTAAAGAACATCACGTACGTGCCAGGGAAAAAAAACTAGTGCCTGAATGCCTAGCAAAACTTTTCGTATTCCTACCGACAGTAAAGGTAATGTCAGTGGGAATGGATTGTGTGATTAGTATTGTGGGATAATTGTGTCCCATTTGCCAGCTATTCATCTGGTTTAAACAGGCAAAGATGCAATGGTCGTTGCCGTACCTTTTTACCATTTTGTCAGTAATATGACCCTATGAATTTTTGGCTCCAAGAACAGGAGCCTTACCTAAAGAACAGGATTGACACTATGGAAATTCTTCATCCATTTTTAAGCCTGCTATTGGCTTTTTGTGTAACCTTCAAGCCATTTGAATTTTCGTCCTTGTCTTTTCAGTCTTCTAAACAGGAATAACGATTCCTTCCCAATTTCACTGAACTTTAAAAAGGCAATCAGATACTACAGATGTAAGTGCCACTTAAGTACTTGTAAACACGCCTGTATCACTCTGTATGTTAAGGCAATTATTACACTCTCACTAAATGAAAACAAATTATTCAGTCATATGCACCAGCGGTCTCCAGTTATTACCGTATGCCCATTTTTAAGATTGCTGTACCTCTACATTTTCACCCATGTGTCCTATGTGTCTATTCTAAATAAGAGTGCATGAAGTCAGGCACTCTGAAGTTAAGCAATGCCACCATGAAGGTTGGCAACACAGAGGACAACCGTGCAGTAGAGGATTTAGACTTTTTCAAAATCTTTTGTGTGATGCCTGGTGCAAGCTGTTCATTATTCATTCTCTGTACATGCTGAACTAGTCACAGTTCTTGCCCAGTCTATGGGCCTGCATCATGCTGTATTACTTCTTATCAATGTTGAGCTGCCCACTACCTCTCTCCACCTCCTTGGGGCCTCATCACATTCTTCTAAACAAACTTGTCAACATGTCCCTTTTCCCACCTTCTAAATTCCAGAAGATTCCTCTCCTCAGGGCTGGCATTTGTCCCATCTACAGCCAGTATCAGACTTTCCATCTCCACCATGGAGGAAGCAGAGGATTTATTTCTGTGCTCAGAGTAAAAGTCAACCTACACTGGGCAGCAGATCATCTTTCCAGGGATGCCAGCATAAGATCAGGGATATCCCAGCCTCGCATAGTAGTGAAAAGGAGGCTGGGGTCATTAGCTGGTCTGTGCTAAACGTAAATGGTGTGTGGTTAGCTTTCTGATTCTGAGCTGCCAAAATCTGAGTCTATACAAACCTGTATGCTCTCTTTACACACATACATATTTTAAGATTCCTGGCGTGCTTGGATTTGGGTATTATTTTCACCCAGAAAAGCCAATAGCAGGCAAAATTCTACACCAAAGCTTTGATGCTTGTCAGAGCCAGAGATGAGAGCAGACTACAAGAGGGGATGTGTCAGCCATTTGAGTAAGAGGCAGTAGTGCAGAAATACTTTTAATACTCTAGCTATTCACTCAGCTTCTCCTCTTTTTCTAGCTAATTACATCAAGGAGACTTTATGGAAATTGTTGCCAAATGTTTAAAACAAGAGCAGTTCAAATATTATTTCAGTCCCAGGTTACTATGGTAAATTGTACATGCTCATTTCGTGCATTCATTTGTGAACATTTGACATATCAGTGATTAATTAATATTAATTGCAGAAATCACTTCAGACTTGCTTTATGCTAGAAGTCACACACAATCCTATCTCTAATCACTTGGCACAGAAAGAAACTTTAAGTGATAACCCAGGTTTAATATCCATCAGGAATGGATTCTGTAGGAGAAACAGAGCAATGTTCCCTGTAATCATCCTAGAGGAGACAGAAAGCTTGAGGATTAGGCAGCAGAAGCCTGATAGTAAAGTAAAGTAGCAATTATGGAAGGTTTTTTTTTAATTCCATGCGCCCACTTCATCAAAATAATAGGCATCTTTTAGCAAAATAACCTGAAACTCACTGACTTTCAGTTATCTGATGCTGGGAAATGCATCTAGAGAGACATGAAAAAAGGTGATACACATGCAGAGAAATAAAGAGAAGGGAGAAATTAGAATGAGGGAAAATATGAAGGCCTGTGTAAGTGGGAGCTACAACTACCCTGAGTCTTGTGCTGATTATAGAAAGGGGAACATTTTTCTGAGTTAGGATTGTGCCATCAGTCCCTGGTGGTGTGCCTTTGACTACATAGAACATCTTACACCAGAGATGGAATTGTAACATTGCTTTTAGGGGAAATTAAGGCAACAACCCTTAATGCAAGCAAGGTAAGCTCAGAGTAACTTTTCACAGATGTTTCAGGCTGTACAGCTCAAAGCAAAAATAACTATCCTCAAAAACCACTTTAACAGGTAGCCTTGCTACAGAGAACTAGGAAAGACTCCATAGTTTTGTTTCAAAAGATGTCTAAAATTAGAGCAGAGCCAAGATTTCATGAAGCTGGGAGGAAGAGAGCCCAAATACAGTCCTGGTTTCACTTGAGGGACTGCACCGTGTCCCTGGACAAGCACAAGGCAGACTCTTGGACCCAGAGTGAAGCTTGCCTGTACATTTCTTTGTCAAGCTCCATGGGTGGTGTTTGTTTTTTAATAAATCCCAGTCTTACCTGAAAACACTTTATCAGAGAACAGTGTTCCTCAAACATTTCATGGTCTACTGTCCTGGAACATCCACCAACAAAGCACAGCAGAGCTCTTAGCAGAGAAAAGCTGCGTTGCTCACTAACAGGTAGAGTTCCTTTTTCAGACTCAGGATGAAACCAAGGACAACTCTTCAATGCTTCTTGTTTTTAGCTTTACATCCTTTTTACATTGCCGTGCCCTCTCACACACATTTCATTCTCTGCTCTGTTGCATACAACTACCCCTACTTCTTACTAACTCAGAAATCCCCCCCACTGAGTTGGACAGAATTGCTCCTTCCCCATAGTTTTTATCCTGTGCCATTACAGTTCCCGTATGAGCACCCATCTCCCTGTAGGACACCCAAGGCACACCAAACATGGTCGGCACAAGCCAACCGTTCATCAGGAATCCCAGCCACATCTCAACCCCTGTACGTGAAGCAGCAGAATTCCTTTGAAATTAAGTAGATTTTTTTGCATGAATTCCAAATGAACCTTTGTAACACTGTCATTAGTTTTCAATACATCTCTTATTTTACCTCATTAGAACTATTGGTAATAAGTGGTAGTAACTGGATTGTAATTAAATAGAAATTAAATTAGTATTTCCTAATGAACTACAGCAAAGTAATCACTATTTCAAAACACATAAACTGCTGTTCTATTGGAAATACAGGCAACTCATTTTTAATGAATTGTTACAAATCATTATGAATATATGGCCTAACCTACAAAATAGTCTTGCATCAGTAACTGTGCCTGGTAGATGTCAGTGAGTAGATCTACTCAAGGGGGAACATTTTTCTGAGTTAGGATTGTGCCGTCAGTCCCTCGTGGTGTACCTTTGACTACATAGAACATCTTACACCAGAGATGGAATTGTAACATTGCTTTTAGGGGAAATTAAGGCAACAACCCTTAATGCAAGCAAGGTAAGCTCAGAGTAACTTTTCACAGATGTTTCAGGCTGTACAGCTCAAAGCAAAAATAACTATCCTCAAAAACCACTTTAACAGGTAGCCTTGCTACAGAGAACTAGGAAAGACTCCATAGTTTTGTTTCAAAAGATGTCTAAAATTAGAGCAGAGCCAAGATTTCATGAAGCTTGGGACTTACAAGATGCCGATGACAAAAGAGGAAACACTGAATTATGACATATCAATGATAAACTTTTAAAAATATTTTTGTTTCAAAGAGGTTGCAATTAATTTTTTAAAATTATATAAAAACATGTTGTTCAGAATGTCATCAGAGGAAGAGGACAAAAAGCACCAATAGCAATAATACATGAAACAAGAGCATTTTTATGCTTTTATTTTGTGCATGATTATAACGAAAGCACTTTGTAGTACATTCCAAGGTGGTAATTTATTTGTTTCTCCGTTTATTTCTACTTTTTTTTCTCTCCATATATATATTAAACAATACATATTAATGCAATTCCACTTCCAGGACTAGTCTAAATTTAAAAGCATGCTTAAAAGCACACACTTCTTTGTATTACCACTGATGATGCAACAGACACTTTGTATTAGAATGTGCAAGTCATGAGGCATGATTGTAATAGGAGGATCAACTATCTAATTGAGGTTTTATATCAACATTCATTTGAACCACTGGAAACAGCTGTCTTTTTCTCACTTTGAAACATCCAAGCCAGAGCTGGCAGCACACATCCCCCCAAGCCGCCCCTCAGATGTACACCTGGCACTTCTGCCAACAGTGACCACTGAATTCTCCAGGCTTTCAAAGGCTGTAGATCCTCCTAGGGAACGACTGAGGATTTTTTTCCCATGCAGGCTCCTCATTTCTGCCACCATCATTACCTCACACTATTGATATCTAAGGGACAAGGGCAGCTGGCCACCACAAACATGGGCTGCCATCCCCTTGGCCACAGCACAAGCATTCCTCACTGATCTGATCACAAGACCCATTCCATCACAGTTTCACATGTCCTTGAATGTTTTCTTTTCTCCATTTCTTCTCTATCTTTTTACACCACAGGGTCAGCATGTGACTCCGATATTTACAATCGAGTTGGATTTCCATAGGAAATCCAGCATTAGGCTGAGGATGGGATCCCTGGGATCGTCAATCCCATGTGCAAGCTGTGGTGCAGAGTGGCTGTGGGAGAGGGCAGTGCTCCTTCAGCACACTTGGTGTACCCAAATCTACATCACAGACACTGAACAGGGCAAGCAAACTCATTTTTTCAACTTTGTTACCTAATCAAAACTCTAAACCTTCCTAGTGTCGGAGAGTGTTCACATATCATCCACTTTCCATGCCCAACGCTGACAAAACAATAAGGCAGGAATAAGACAAGTCCTGAGAAAACCAGTCTGTCTCATAAATCATTGAAGGAAAGTGGCTGCTGTTTTATGTTATTGCAGTGCGTTGTTTCCAATGAAGTGATTACTGTTAGATGCATTTTTAAATTGCTTTTGGTATTTTTAAAAACACATGACTTTGAAAGTGATAGAAATGAGATTGAGTGGCACTAGACAGTGCCTACGATATGATTAACTTCTTCCCAGACCAGCTTCTTCTGATTTTAAAGTTACCAACATAGCTTTTGTCAACTTTCACCTGTCTGAAGAGGGCTCATTGGTGTCTGTGATATATATGCAATTATCCAATGTCCTACCCAAACCCTTCTCTTGCTTCAAAAACTGCAAGCCTTGCTTTCTTCTTCAAGATTTTTGACTAATAGTCGCTAGTGTTATTTTAAAGTGTGAATGTGTATGCGGAGGTAGCACAGAGCCTCAAGTTGCATCTCCCTGTGACGGTTGAGGTTTCTGTCCATGGAGGCAAGGATCTGCCTCCATGGATCATGGTAGGTTAATCAAAGGCACACTAGCACACAAAAAGGCTGAGCTAGATTTACTCAACTCCAAATCCATGCTAACCTTTTCCAGGTGAGATAAAGTTCATTTGGAAGACATCCAAAACAATAAATATCAAGTGGGAGGTTTTCTCAAGGCTTTACAAGTCATTAAAACTCCAGGTAGTTTTTACCTATCAAGGGCTTTACTTATGGGCTGCCACACTCACACAGACCTTTTCCTGAATATCATCTTATCCCTTCCAGCAGCTAATGAAGCTTGCAGTCGCCTCAGCGCCCACCTACAGGTCCCTTTGCTTGTTGTGTGCTGCACAGACTGGGCTCTGCAGGGTTAAATTTACCCAGACACAGGAGACTCAGTAAGAGGCAAAAGAAAAATGAATTAGAGGAAAATCAACAGACAGCAAAGGAAAAACTAAATTACATTTCATGTATACACATGCAGTCCTTTGGCTGCTGAGGCAGAAAATGTAGCCAAAACCATGCTGTTATTATTCTAAGCAGTGTATCAATCCACTGATTAATTTTACACTTTGTTCGTTATGAACCTGGGCTGAGGCCATGAATGCTGCTATGAAAAGAAGAATATAGCCAAAAAGGAACTCTTAAAAAGTTGGCAGCTGTTTCAAGGCAGTGTCTGGCCAGCAGGAAGGAGATGGCTCCTCCAGGGAAGTGTATGAAGCTGTAAAATCATTTGTGAACCGGCCGTGCTTAGTTTATAAGGTATGCAGCTGACTTAAAGTCAAGTTTCTTACACAAATTTGTGACTTGCAAATCAAATGATAAAAGTAGCCTAAAGTATCATTTTTCCAAAAGGGCATTACAAGATTGGTTAAGAATGACTGTATTTCCTCACTAATACCATTAAGTTCAGAATTGTTTCCATCCAGTACTGAGCTGAAGGAGAGCTTACTGTAAATTGTTACACACTGCATGGTTCAGATGGTCAGTTTTATGGTACAGGAAGCAGAAATAAAATCAAATAAAGGAATGCAATAAAATACCATGGAACAATTTCAACTTTGGTATAATCAGCAGAAAGGGATGGCATTGTACTCACTCACACCAAGGCAATGACATCTCTTGGACATGAGGCAGCAAACCTCATCTCTACCCACTGCTTCCCAGGTGAAGCCAAAGCAAGCAGAAGCAGGCTGCCATCCCATCATTTCCCAGTTGCCTGCTATCTGTTGGGAATGATTTGGGAAATACCCCAAAAATCTCCTGAAGATAAGACAAGCATGACTTCAAATAGTCGAGACCTGTGTAAGATCTCAAGAAAACGAGGCAGAAGGAGAGAAGAATTCTGTCTGTGATATGTCTCATTCCTCATTCAGACCACGTTGCTTCGTGTGGGATAGTAACGTGAGTTTCCATTTACAGGAGTATCAGAAATCCCCTGTTACTGCTTATCCTGTTTGTGTCAGGCAAGAGATAGCAGGAATCACTCTTACTGACAAAGAACCGCTCCTCAGTAAAAGCCCAGCGCAAAGCAAGGATGCTACTCCAGTCCCTTAAAACAGGGATCTGCAGAGACTCAGGGCAGGTGCAGATCACATGCAGGCAAACCAACCATTCCTTGGTCAATGTAGCTCTGCGCTGTCAGCATGCATCTTGGCATGCGTCTCGAGTGAGTTTGGCTCACTGATGAATTTGAGCACACATTCAAATTTTGCAACTACAGTGAAAAACAGTATGTTTAGGTGGGTGTCTAAACCATTGCTAACATAATCCTCAAAGCTGGTCTTGTGAAGGCTGATGGATCATCCAACATTCAGCTCCATAAAGTGACAACAACCTCACCATGAGTATTCCCTGGCTAACAAGGGGTTCAAAAATCTCTGTGCAGAATACATTCTCATTAATTAATTACTAATTGATCACAGACTTTTCACGGCCTGTCCCTTGCCCAAGTTGTATTGGTAAGGTTTTGTTTGAACCACACTTCATCCAGCAGAACAGTGCTTGAGGGTCAACAGAGCTATGCCAGGTGCTATAAAAAGTGATGCTTCTTATAGAAGGTCTCCATTGAAATAACTTTTGAGTTAATGTTTGGAAATAATTTTGAAATGAGGACTTACACAGATTTGTTTTCTTAGTGCAGCAATTAGCTTCATGAGCAGTGACTTGCTGCAGCACCTTTTGCCACATCTGACACATTATATAAATTATTCACTCTTAGTTCATTAGTCAGAAATACAGTTTGTAATATCTGCCAAGCAACAGGACAAGCAGCAAAGCCACAGATCATCTGAAATAGAAAAATGGAGTCAGGCATTCCCACATAAACAGAAAAAAAGGATGGGGCAAGGTACATCCTACCACGTGGCTCCATCAGAAGACTGTCCCCTGCTCTTTTTCCTTTTTGATGACCAGATTACAATTCTCTCCTTCCCACCAGGTTGGACTGCCTCATTGAAAACTCCCATTGCCTTTGGTGGAAATGTCCTCAGCGTTGGTTACTTTTTAATGAAAGCACAGTGTCACAGCCTCAAGAAATAGCTATTATTTTTTACTGCCAGTCCACTTCTCTATTGCAAGCAAGATTTTTGCAAGGAGTCTATTTATCAGGCTTTATGTGGGCAGGCAGCAGCACTTCATGGAAAGGTGGAAGCTGAGGTAATGCAATGAAACCAGTGGGATTCAGGTAATAATGCTGGGACACATTTTACAAAGACAAATGCCTGTGATTAAGGTTCTAAATACATATTCAAGCATCAAAATTGATGACATGATTTTCCAGAAGTGTGAAGCAGGAATGGCAGTGGAGGCACACTGTATGTGTACATGTGACAACTGTGTGCACAGTCCCAGTGGAGCTGCCACCATGAAGCAGGCTTGGATAACTTTCTCCTTCCCCTTGTTCAGACATCTCAGGCAGAATTTAAAGGCTTCACTACTGCAGGTCATTCTTCCCAATCACATGCTCAGAAATGACACAAGTCTGCTGTGCAAAAAAAGTGTTGTTTAAAGAAGAAAAAGGAGAAATCTAATAAATATCCTATTATATCCGGTATATATTATGAAAAATTTGACATGAAATCTTTATCTCATATAAATGTGAAGGTCACTTATTTGTTCATTAATTTCTCCTCAGTCTACGTCATTATGCTCATAGTTTTTCTTATACTTAATGTAGTAAGGGCCTGCCAAACTCATTAGACATCAGCTGATAAATGGATTTGAATTCACAATCTGTTAAAAATCACAGAGGCACATTAGGGCAATATTTCCGTGGCTTAGAGACCATATACATTTAAATATTCCCAGAGAGCATTATGAGCATTTTTGATCCACTGCAGCAGACTCAATACATAATTCAAGTCTGCTTGCTGTAAAAATTTACAGGCTGGGATCTTGGTATCACCAGTCATAAATCAAAGCTACACACTTAAAAATGTGGTGGCGGGAAAACTGTTGGATGGGATGTAAACATCTTATCAAACTCACTGTCATGCAGTACTTGCACTGGAATAGTAAACAGAGCTTGTTAAATATTGCATGTATTCTCTCTCTTCTGGTGGAGTTTGTCCATATAGCATATAGCCCTGGGTCATGTCCAGACAGGGCAAGTCTGAGGAGGGGGAAGAGCTTCTGAAGCTGACCTAGATTCTCACCCTGGTGCTCCTAATGCACTTTTGTATGAACTGGGGACAGAGGAGAATATGAAGCATGTTTATGTCGTCGTTTATGTTACACTTACTCATTGCTCTTTATTGTAATCTCTCCCAACTGGAGATAAAATGCTTATAAAGCATTGGGCTGATAATTTGCAGACCCTCCCGCTGCTCTGTTTGTTATAAAGCTGCTCATGTCTCCAGGAGAGTCTTTCTTTGTTTTGGATTTATGAGCCTAATGAACCACTGTTATTCTCCATCACAGAAGCCGGTGATGCTGCGACATTATAGCAGGAACATTTTAAAACTTATGAGAAGGCACTTGAAACAAACTGCTGCTCTTAATAAGCGCCTCTTGTCTTTAGTGTGGTCTGAGGAAGATCTGAGTGAGCTAATGAATGAACAGAACAAACTGAGTCCTGCACTAACCCTACAAATTCCCCCTCAGAATAAGCAGTGCTAGTCAGACAAATCCTCTGATGGTGTGAGCTGCATTTATCAGTGCCAGGATGCTGACATTCAGCTCCATGGAAGGCCCACTCAGCATACAAGTCCAAGTCCTTGGGACTACTTAGAGTTTCCAGATCACAGTTGTTGGATGTATGAGACTAAATACAATTAAACTGTCATTAAAATTAACTTCCACTTTAGTAGAACCTCTTCCACTGGAGAACCTATGGCTGACTAGGCAGCTTTTTGCTCCCTAGGTACTCAAGATTCATTCAAACATCTTTTCCAAAGCCAGCCTTTTCAGAAAACTCGTATCACTTCAGGCCATGTAAATAGAGTTAGGGGAAAGGGAGTAGTTCCTGAAGCCGGGATGCAGGTTGCTGGTCACCTTGTTATTTCCATAACAAAGCTCATTTCTGCCTACCATGACGAGAAAGGCAATGCTGTGGCTAGGCTGGCCCAGGCTATTTAGGAAGTTATACATCACCTTCAGTTAACCAACATCTTCAGCCCCACCTGGAGACCATAAAAAAGCCCACGTAAACCCTGGAGCACACAGCCCATTGGATCCCAGTCAGATGCCCTGAGACAAAATCACACCTTGTTCAGAGCCTGTTTGTGTTGGCTGTTATTATCAAAGAAACAGGCCTCGGACCTAAAAAATGACTTCAGCCAATGTGGGGATCAGGACAGAAGCGAATTGCCCAGTGTGAAGCAGGAAGTCAACAGCAGCACTAGACATAGAACCTGGGCGTCCTGGCTGGGAGCGTGAGTGAGACAACCAGCATGCTCTGGCAAGGTGTCTGCTGCCTTTGGCTGTTGTGCTGGATTCCCAGGGACAAGTGGGTTGAGCCAGGTGAGCCATGCTGCCTGTCAGGGCAGAACTCGAGATGATGCCAGTCCCTTCCCACCCTAAACATCCCTGCCTGTGGAGCCAGCTGGCTCCCTGCAGGCTCCAATCAGGGTGTCAGACAGCACGTACACAGCATACCCAGGCAGGCAGCTTACTGGTAGTAGCACCAGGCCATGAGCTACTGTGAAAGCCTTGACATACCCTCTCTAGCCAGGGGATGCTAGAGCTGGCCCTAAGTTACATTTGCAGGTGAGCAGTCCTGCCAAAATAATAAGACCTCCCCCTACATATGATAGTTAATCATACTGTCAACTCTGCGTATTATTCATAAAATCTCTGCTGTCTTCAGTTAATCTATAATCATCAGATCTTTCATCAGGGCACACCTGATGAAACCTGATGTGCACAGGGCACATATCTCAGCAATTGTGCTCATTACAAAACCACCATGGCATAATAGGAAACAATTCCTTTTCCTATCTTACTGTGAGATGGGGAAGTCGGTGCAATAAAGGTCGTTTAGCCAATCAAGTATTAGTGGAAGATGTATGGCAACATGCCAATCAGTGCTTTGAAAACTCAACTGAGGGGACTCTGTTAAAAAGCATTCAAAAGCCTCAATTACAATCAGTTAAAAGCAATAAGCATGCAAATTATTTTAAAACAAACTTTAATTAATTTCAGCATATGTTTCACTTAGGCTGATTAGTCAAACCTGATTTTCTGAAAAGAAACAATAAACATCTGCTAATGATGATTTACATATTACCGTTAGCAAGGCCTGCCTGCAGTGTGCTCTGTGGTGGTGCAGGTTCTGCACACAGAAGAGACTTCGTGCTATGCCAGCTGCCCCCAGCCTGCAGCCTTCAGGTACAGTGCATGACAGAAATAATTTGTTGCCTAAAGGCTGGAATTGCTTTAAAAGAACATGACAGTTGTATGAACAACTGTCCCAGTAACTGTCCCCTTTTCATTAGACACCTTTTGGATAAGAAACAGGTAAGTAAACCCAAAGACTGGACCTGTAGGTCCGGTCTCCTAACTGAGGTTCTCCACAGCCTGACCTCAGTACAACCCTGTCCTCTGAGATGACAAGTGAGAAGTTACTTAGCCATCTGCATTCAGAATAGCAAGAAGGGATTAACAAACTGTTCAGACCACACTTCCCTCTAAAAACGGTGGAAAAATTTATCAGTTCTACAAACGCCTAACTTAGATAACACAACTGCCTATTCTTTGTTCATTATGGAGGGAGACAGGAAGTGATAATCCTGTGTAGCCAGCAGGATAAATCCCTCTTCACGCCTGAGACTCCTCTGTGGGAGGTCTGAAGGCAGCCCCCTCATACCTTTGGGGCTGTAGCTCACAGTAAAGTAAATATTTAAAATTCCATACCATTTTATAATCACAAGGCTGATAATGGAATAATTTTAATATCCTTACAACGCCAAATACAAAGTAAAATGATAATAGTGGCTCCCAAGCAGTTTATTAGCACCCATACCCAATGTGTAGTAATCCTGGAGANTTTAACAGGTAGCCTTGCTACAGAGAACTAGGAAAGACTCCATAGTTTTGTTTCAAAAGATGTCTAAAATTAGAGCAGAGCCAAGATTTCATGAAGCTGGGAGGAAGAGAGCCCAAATACAGTCCTGGTTTCACTTGAGGGACTGCACCGTGTCCCTGGACAAGCACAAGGCAGACTCTTGGACCCAGAGTGAAGCTTGCCTGTACATTTCTTTGTCAAGCTCCATGGGTGGTGTTTGTTTTTTAATAAATCCCAGTCTTACCTGAAAACACTTTATCAGAGAACAGTGTTCCTCAAACATTTCATGGTCTACTGTCCTGGAACATCCACCAACAAAGCACAGCAGAGCTCTTAGCAGAGAAAAGCTGCGTTGCTCACTAACAGGTAGAGTTCCTTTTTCAGACTCAGGATGAAACCAAGGACAACTCTTCAATGCTTCTTGTTTTTAGCTTTACATCCTTTTTACATTGCCGTGCCCTCTCACACACATTTCATTCTCTGCTCTGTTGCATACAACTACCCCTACTTCTTACTAACTCAGAAATCCCCCCCACTGAGTTGGACAGAATTGCTCCTTCCCCATAGTTTTTATCCTGTGCCATTACAGTTCCCGTATGAGCACCCATCTCCCTGTAGGACACCCAAGGCACACCAAACATGGTCGGCACAAGCCAACCGTTCATCAGGAATCCCAGCCACATCTCAACCCCTGTACGTGAAGCAGCAGAATTCCTTTGAAATTAAGTAGATTTTTTTGCATGAATTCCAAATGAACCTTTGTAACACTGTCATTAGTTTTCAATACATCTCTTATTTTACCTCATTAGAACTATTGGTAATAAGTGGTAGTAACTGGATTGTAATTAAATAGAAATTAAATTAGTATTTCCTAATGAACTACAGCAAAGTAATCACTATTTCAAAACACATAAACTGCTGTTCTATTGGAAATACAGGCAACTCATTTTTAATGAATTGTTACAAATCATTATGAATATATGGCCTAACCTACAAAATAGTCTTGCATCAGTAACTGTGCCTGGTAGATGTCAGTGAGTAGATCTACTCAAGGGGGAACATTTTTCTGAGTTAGGATTGTGCCGTCAGTCCCTCGTGGTGTACCTTTGACTACATAGAACATCTTACACCAGAGATGGAATTGTAACATTGCTTTTAGGGGAAATTAAGGCAACAACCCTTAATGCAAGCAAGGTAANAAAAAAAAAAAAAAAAGGAAAAAAAGAAAAGAAGTCCTGCCAATATACACTGCACATTGAGCTGCAGGATGTCATATTCCAAGAATTATTTCAGTTGTAGAAACCACATAGTTCCAGTGCACAAAGAGCAGATATAGAGAGAATGGACTATGACAGGTAGTGCTTTAAATATTTTGAAGATATGCATCAGGAATAGCTCATGACAGTGACTCCAAAGTAGTTCTTACATCCACTGGGCTTGGCAGCCCTTGCTCTTAAGAAACACAAACTTGGCACAGTCATCTTCTAAATCTTTTAAACTTATCCTCCCAGTAATGAAAAGTGCACTCATATAGATTGGTGCATTTATCTGAAACTCACTTATTTACAAGTAAGTAAAACATGGTCTCGGAAGGAAACTTTGTACTTCCCAATTCTTCTTTCATAAATCAACACATTCAAGAGGGTGCCACATTTGTTTTTCCCATTCTCACATTCTGCCTGAACAATCATTCCTCATTTAAAGATGATCCTCTGGAGAGGTCTCTGCATGATTCTGTGATTTCTAGCTCCTTTGCGACCAAAAAACGTGTGTGCGCTGACAGTCACCAGGAGGTTTGCAAAATCTGGAGTTCTGGGAATGTTTACAGGAGGTTCCTGTACCAAACAACACTTCTGCTTTGTGGGCATCCAATGCAAGTGATAACAGTAGGATTACCACATCTGTGCCGATTCCCTCTCCACAGAGAGGAAGACAGTGAATAGAATATACAGCTGTACTGTATACGTACTCTTTTTAACCCAAATTGCTGTGGAACAGGCAGTCGCGCACATCACACCCACCATGGCCAGCTACTTTTAACACTTTATTTTTAACTCTTTCTGGGTACATCTATTCTGCAGAAAGTTTTTGCATCTCCTCCATGGGAAGAGAGAGCAATCTTAATTTTTTAGGCATAAAGAATTCACTCCCTCATCCTTCTGTCCAGTTTGGGGAAATAATGGATTTTCTGGGATTCCTCAGTGGCATACTCACTACTGTGTCCTTGCTCCATTATGCTGCTTCTCTATAACAAAGTGTGCAGTGGCCAAGAAGCGTCAAGAAAGCTTTCAGCTTTAGGATTCAAAATTTTTACTGACACTTCTCCCTACGGAATTTCTCCCAGAAACTACACGACCCCTGTAGCAACTGCTAGTTCATGACTGCAGAGACATAACATTCCTTGGAGGAAGCAAACACAGCTGGTAGCTGAAACAGCATCACTAAGCCACCCTGGGCAACAACACAGCTTCTCCATGCTTCATCTGTGACCAGCCAGTTTGCTTCTACCAGAACAAGAAGCTACTGCAAGGTCAAAACAGTTCATGCACAGTGACCTGAAGATTGGAATTCTCATTGTATGGGGTTTTTTTTAATAATATGGCACATAAAAACAGTATAAAGAAGAAGAGTGCTTTTCTCACCTACCCAGAAGAATGGAATATTCATAAATACACTCTCCTTTTTCTTTTTACACCAAATTACCACCTGTCACCTGATTATTTCAGCCCCAGATCTACTGAAGAGATTTCCTTTTTTTCTTTAACTTTGAAAGACTTTCAGGTACTAGATGTGAAAGAGCACAAAGATCAGCACCAGGCTCGAGAATGCAATCAAACCCACAGAAGTAGGAAAGAATATTTACACAGAAATTTTGAGAAAAAGAACAGCAACTCTTCATTCATTCCTGTATCCTCTTTGAGGTCTGGAGTAAAGATTTACTGAGAACAGGAGTTACATGTGAACATACCAGATGATGAGTCAGAAAAGCTGTGGGCAAGAATTCAGCAAACCTCAGTTTTAGTAATGCTCATATGCTTCTAAAACAAGATCCTGAGGAGCTTGTTAGGCTCAGGAGAAAATGGGCATTCTGGAGATGTGGCTTTTGTCAGCCAGCAAACTGGATACGTGTGAGGTGGCCTCTCAGCAGATTCTATTCTCTCCTAAATGCAGCAGCTCCCAGATTTTGTTGGCTTGGAACAATAGTGAACATAAACCATTCTGCCAGAACCTCAGACATTTCTCATCCTGTCTGCATCAGCTTGAAAATTTAAATTCCCTGTTGACACAAGCAACACTAGAGGGTCTCAAAAGCAACACAAGAGCCTTCTGTATGTGAAAGATGGGGTCTTTTCTGACAGGTATTAAATAACATCCCCTAGCTCTTGTGGAAGAAGTGAGAGAGGGGAACAGAATAAAATATACAATGTGATAGCAAAGCTCTTTGTCTTTGAAAGCTAAATTCCCATCCTGTGCAAAGAATATGAAGGAAACAGATGTTCCCATGTGGAATTTAATGGCTAGATTGTTAAAAGGATAACACAATTTCTCCTCTCTTTATGTGACTTGCTCAGACTAGTACTTCAAATCTTCCTTCTTCTTCTGAATAGTTCTTGATTCAGGACCAGATTCTAACAAGTATGAGGGAAAATGAGCAGAAGTATCCTCATGACGCTTTCTCCATAGGTATCCTGTATTAGAAGCTGCAAAAGTAGTCCACATGCCCATGGAAGCATGGATACCTTCCTCCATAGGCTTCTGGAAGAAGAAATATCCTTTGTAGGAATTTCCTATCCAAGAATAAGACAGAGGTAAATGGATTTTGATCAGTCTCCCTTCCAGTGCAGTGACAGTATAAGCAGATATGTCTGGGGGTTCAAAAACTCACTTCAGTCCGAAACACCAGTTAAGTGATTGAGTTTTCAGTGAACCAACTTTGAGGTGCAGTGACTGCAGAGAGGGTTTCAGTCTAGCTCCAAGAGCCAAGACTACAACTTCTATTCTGCTAGCCCCCCCTGAAGGTGAAAGGTACATTAGACCCTCTGTGCTGTGCCCTGTTTTCCTCACTTATCTGAGAGGCATTAATGGACAGATTTTGGTCTCCAGAATTTCAGAACTGAGAATTTCCCACAGGGAATACATTCCCTCTCTTGTTTTTCACTTTAGGTTTTGAGCAATTGCATGGGGTACTTTTCAGGTCAGTTCCTTTATTCTTTAACCCAGATTTCTATTTTACAAATAAAAGCAGAGAACATCAAGTATATTGTTGGGAAAGTCAGTAGTTAAGAAGCACCTACACGACCACATTATGTCCATGAGATCTCCTAAAAAAAAAAAAAACAGTCACTGTGTATTTATCTGGCTGCACACTCCATAGGAACTGTGCTCTGTAAGAAGTGCTTTTAGCAACAGTTAACATTTTCAAGACAATATGTCAGCTAACACTAACCTTTGAGAGTAGGGTTCGAAGAAAGGTTAAGGCAAGTTAACCTAAATAGCTTAGAGAAATAAAGAGAAGTGTTGGAGGTAATTAATACTTGAGAGGAAATAATGTAAAGGAGAAGACAGACTTACCCGACTTTGGCCAAATGCAATGTACTACAAGAAGTAATAGCTTTAAATTAAAGAAAGGCAAGTTGAGATAACAAGAAAAAACTTTCCAAAAGGAACAGTAATTCAGCATTGTAGCACTCTGAAGAAAGAAGCCGTGCACATGTTATCAACAGACACATTCCAGCCAACACCAGCTAGCACTCTCAGAAGGAAAATACCTGGGATAAGCCACAAGAGTTCCTGGTGATTTGACTCAGAAGTCTATAAAGACCATTCGAAAACCAACATCTATGATCCTGTGATTAACACACACATCACCTATTAATTTTACATGTTTCGATGGCTATCATTTCCCATTTACAGCATACCCACCTGACATAGATGGATGGTGGATTATAGAACAATAATGCAGCACCACAATAGATTATTGGTTTGATCCTCCCCTTAGCCAGGCATCATGTCTCACTTCATAAATCTTATTCCCTATACGGTATATTTCCAAAGACCAACTCCCAACCGTAGAAAAGCCAGATTCATGAACCAACTTTTGGAAAAGTTGAAAATGTGTTTCAGGTATTCATTTAGCAGCATGTTTAACTGACCATAGTTTGTAAACATGATGAAATTTTTCAAAATGAAAATGACTGGGTCTTCTAACAACATGACATCAGCTCTTATTTTATAAGTTTATTTGCCATGATCTTTATAGTTTGAAGGATTAGTATTTCCTTCCTCAATCATACAATTTTCCTTCTTTTTCTTTAGTCTACAGTATGATTTGTTAATGTCTTCTTTGTTTGAAAAGGCAGTTGCTGAACCGAATTTCAAAAAAGATTTGATGGCTTCTGGCAGGGAAGAGAAAATACAAGATGTTGCATAGTCTGAAGGAGGAAACAGCGTAGGATCTCATCTATCACACAGTATACCACATAATTAGCTGAAGTATTGTTTCACTCTGATTAAAACCATATTCCAGCAGAACAGTTCATCTGCTGCGCATGTCTCTAAACTCCCTGAAGAACAAAACTTCTCAGAAAAATATGGGGAAGCTGAAGACATCCCTCAGGAAACTAGTAACTGAATCCAAAAGTAAAAGGGTTGTGGTCAGTGAGGGTATCAGTGGGACAAAGTACTGCAGAATTAGGTCAGATCAGCAGTGATATTCATGTGCTTAACCACCAATGAAATCTGAGAGATGATGATCCACACAGGGCTAGAAAGACAAGTTCAGAAACAGAGCCATGAAACTAGGGCTCCTGGGATTTCTCACCAGTTTCAGCATTGACTTCCCACAAGACTGTGTGCCTAACAACAGTTCAGTGCAAAGGTGACACCTATATATCACACATATTCCCAAAATGTTGCCAAATGCAGTGTCAAAATAATTCTTTCTAAAGTATTTATTACCCAGTCTTCTTACCTCTCTGTTTACCAGATCCAGATATTATTTCCATCACTGAAAGATTTAAGTAATATATCTAGCTGTATTAGTCAGACCGAAAGATTAGTGGCAGAAAATTGTTTAGGGTTCAACAGCAGCATTTAATCTTATAGCTGCAGTGTAAGATTCTCCCATTCCTCCTCCCAGGTTAATTTATGAAGGTTTATTGATGGTCATAGTGATGGTGAGCTCAGAAAAAGTAGTACAATAAAAAAAGAGAATGGAAAGAGGAACTTTAAGGAAAAAGAAAGGGAAAACATTCAAATTCTGAAAGTCCCCGGCTAGACCCACGTCCAGATTAATAGAATTCAGCCTGCAAAAAAAAGTAACTTGAATAAAGATGAGTAAAAAGTAAGTTTTGTTTCTACAATGAAGCTCACAGACCACTGCTGCTGGCCAAGAATATTCTAACATGGCACCTCATCACATGCCTCTGCCAATGGAATTGTTGCCTTTACAACTTTTTTTTATTACAACTTTTATTGCTAAGAACAGGCGTCACATTCGGCCCTGAACTCAGCGCTGTTGTTCTCTGCAAAGGATATCACATGCTCCACTGTGTCCGCAGAGCACCAAGAAACCTTTACATGAAAATGAAAGACAAGGCTCTGACAGCACCGTGTTCCTGTGCCAGGAACAGACACACTCCCTGCTCTTGTCCAGGGAATCAAGAAATCAGTCCTAAAGCACAGAACTTTTCACAAGTTAAATTACATTTTCTTTGAGGCAAAAGAGCTGCAGAGAGTAGTAGTAAATACAGTTATCTTCAAAGGCCACATGACCATCCATTTGCCAAAAGCTTAATAGACCTAAGTTGGCTATGAAGTATGAGCCTGGACACTTCAGTACATCAAAGGAATCAGGTATTTAGAACAGCTGTCCAGCAGGGCCATGAAACCAAACCCACTTTAAGTTGGAGCTTAATAAAGGAATTAGAGAAATTGCAGGACTGGTTTATCTGCAAGAAGATCTTATATGGGTGAAATACAGTGTTCTTGTAAGTCAGTGACTTGCTTCCTGGCATCAGTCTCACTGATGTCTAGCAACATTACAACTTTCTAAAAGTGACGTAAGTTATCCCAGAATACAATCTGTTTAGACTTTGCCTGTGAGATTGGGTTCCTTTGGTTGTCGCTCCATCATCTTCTCAGGTGTCAAGAATGTGCACTACACAGAGGCAGCAGTGAAACAAGCCTTCAATGATGACGTTTCAGATTTCTCCACAATCTGTCCCACAGCCCACAGCCTACACACAGCAAACCCACAGCAGCCTTTGTTTGTCCCGCCACCTGCCCCACAGGTTCCCACATCCATGCCCCCCATATGCCCTATGGCTGAAGCTAATGAGACACTTCCTTCTGCGAGGAGCTGCTTGCAGGGAGCTGGAGATCCAAATCCACCCATTGCCTTTGGTCCCTCCTCAGAAACCAGAGGCATTCCCAATCAGAATGAGTTTCTACAAGCCTTTTATGAATGCTGCGTGTTTCTTGGGTGACTGAAATTACTCAGTTTCTAGCTTGCTGTCTCACAATTCATGGGAGCTTATTATTAATGGTCCAGTAAAACAATATTCAGCCTGTTGTATCTTAATTCAATAGTCAGTAATGACCAACTTAGAGAGGTCATTTTAGACCTATAGGTTTTCTAAGGCCTTTTGAAGGTAATGGCAGTAAAATATGCATATATTAATGTTACTTGTGGAAGGCAGAAAATAGTGGCAGTATAAGCAATAATACTGCACTGTGTAATAAAAATTGAAAATTCTTTTCCCTAAGTGTAAATATAAAATACCTCTGGGGGACATATCTAAAGGAAGAGTGTTTCAATAACACATAGTTAAAATTATATTTTTCAAAGCTATCCAAGTATAGTCTAATAAATAAACCATAAAGTAAAACATTTTACAAGGTAGACTCATACAGTATCTCAAGCTTTTTGCCACTCTTAAAATCATTATTTAATATGGATAGTTCTAGTCACAAAATTTCAAGAGTTTATTCAATATATTTTATGTGCTTTACAAGGTTATTAGAGAATTTATTTTCTCTTTCCCTTACAGATTAGAAGGTGGGCAGTGATATATGAGCTTTCACATTTTATTTATTCACCAAACTGTTCCAGATGTGATCCCATCATTTATCCACTGACACATCAAACCTGCTGCATGACCTTTACAGTGACCTCTTTACAACATTTGCTTTCATGCTCTTAAAGTTATAGCAGCTTAACGGTGTTTGCTTCAGTGGGAAGACAAGAGAACTGATATGTGGGGAGGGGGCTATATTTTAAAAATAACAAAAATTTAATTCATCTCCTACAATATGAAAACTAAGACCCAGTGGTAAACTAGCCAGTGGAGTTATATTCCCAAAAATGTTTCAGTCACATTTTACTCTGTGCAGTATTTCACTCGATGGAGTTGGAATGTACTGGATTTGCTGGATTTAGCAGGCACTAAGTCTTTCTCCATTTTTGTGATTTGTCACAGCAATAGTCATTCTTGGGGTGATATGACTTTCATTACTGCACATCAACAAACAGAATGAGGGTCCATAGGCAGTTTTCCTTCTTGAAGGGAAAAAACTGCTCATGGCAAATCAAAAATTTCTATTAACTAAAAAAAAGAAATCTGCACCATTACGCAAGGAAAAAAAAAATTATTGGCATCATGTTTTGGGGAGTCAGGGAGCAGGAGAAATTATTTCAGATATAGATCATCCCTTCCAGTCAGATCCCAGAGCCCACAGCTGGCCAGCAGGGAGCTTCCATGTCTGGTGAACTTTTCCTTAGTATTTTTTTGTCTTATATTCCACATTTGGGCTGATACTAGCAGTAGACATGTCTCTATTGTGGTTCACACAATATTTACAACCTAAGAGGTAGCAGGGAGTACCAAGAAGAAAGCGTGTGCACATATAAGTGCATACACCCTCACACATACACACACACAGGCTGAACCCACGACAGTTCTGGCCAAAGGATGAAGACTTGATGAGGAGTAGCCAAGAGAACTGGGATTATTTAGTCTGGAGCAGAGGAAGCTAAGGGAAGATCTTATCACTTTCCACAGCTCCCTGAAGGGAGGTTGTGGCGATGTGGGAGTCAGCCTCTGCTCCCAAGTAACTAGTGATAGGACAAGAGGGAATGGCCTCAAGTTGCACCAGGGGAGATTGCGGTTGGATGTAAGGAAAAATTTCTCCTCCCTAAGAGTGGTCAGGCATCGGAATGGGCTGACCAGGGGGTAGTGGAGTCACCATCCCTGGAGGTGTTCAAGAACCATTTAGACGGTGTACTGAGGGACATGGTTTAGTGGGAAATATTGGTGGTAGGTGGACAGTGGAATCGCATGATCTTGGAGATCTTTTCCAACCTTGGTGATTCTATGATTCTGCGATGGCATGACAATGCTGCACACCACATAACTACCAGCTCCCCCAGCCCACTCTGCAATCTCACGTAGAAAAATTCCCATCATTTTAAACAGAGTTGTTCAAATAATGCTTAAGTAAGAAGTAAAGCCTGGAAAAGGCTGTTGTGAGAACTTCTGGATGGCCTCTTGGTAACCATATCCTCCACTCTCTGCTCTGCCCACACCCACTGCAGACTCATTTTGCAAGGATGTCCAAATTTTAAATATTTACCAAAGCAAAATCTGAATCGCAAAACACTGAAGAACCCCCCACCTTTTTCCCTGTTCTCTTCTCCCTTCCCTCCCTGCTCTGACTTGGCCACTGCTTCGGATGCAGCGTTACCGGACAGACTTTCTTCTGCCTTCTGCAGCTGTGCAGCTTGAGGAGGCACTCACTGCCCCTGAACACGGTGGAGCTGATCAGGTCACAGCCCAGCACCAGCTCAGCACTCCCTGTGCCTGCAGTGCAGAGCCATCATGTAGGGGAAGAGGAACACAGTGATCTCCGCAACTGTCTTTCAGCAAACCCTCCCCAGAGCTGCATACAGATGCCTATGGTTAACCCAAATATTGGCTTCTGTTTCAGTGACTTATAACACAGATTCAAGCGCTGAGCTGAAGCTGAACCTCTAAGATTTATGCCCAAAGTAAAAAATCAGAATCATTCCTGCCACAGTTCTCCCCCAACCACAGTGTTCTGAAACAATTTGCAGGGGGTAGTGTTGCTTTGGGGTTGGTGGGGGTTTTTGTTTGTTTGGTTTGGTTTGGTTTTGGTGGAAATAAGGAGGTTTTGGAGACAGATTTTTAACAGCCTTTATTTTTAATATTAGTTTATAAAAAATGGAAAATGGCATCAAAGAAAGCATACTTGTTTCTTTGGGTGTAAATCAAAGAACAAAGCTAAAGCAGTAGAAAAATAATACATAAACCTAATGTGTTTTGAAAATAGATAAATGGTACAAATACCAGATCTGATGATGCCAGCAGGAGAATATTACCAAGACAGCTGCAAGCACATCTTCCAGGTTAAGCATCGCAGAAAGATTACAGTAACAACAACACAACCAAGTGATTAATTCTCAAGAAAAAAATAAATAAGAAACATGCAAACCTTTTTTGGTCACTTCTCTGGTTCACAGATACACATTTCAGCTGGATTTGTGCTTTAAATAAATGGAACTGAGATCTGAAACTTTTCAACTACCCTCCACAAATCAGATCCGAGAGCTCCCCAGCCAACTTGCTGTTACTTATCCCTGCTGGCAAAGGAAAGGCAACCGTGGGCTTCTGAAAGGCACAGATTTGCAGGGTCTGGGGCACAAGCTGGGGGGAGGATCAGGCTCCTCGTGTCTGTAATCGGAAAGGACATGAGGTAATGAAGTAATTTCCCCATCCCTGTTCCCCATGTTTATCAGAGGCTTGTCTGCAGTGGAGGAAGGGTAAGAGGGTAATCTGAGCCTCCACAGAAAACCTGCTTTTTCTCCAAAGTTATTTGGATTTCCATGAGCACTGGCAGAACTTTGGAAAGAGTCCAGGAGAGTGAAGGAATTTGGCTGTTCTGAAAATATCATACAGGAGCTTTAAAAATTGAACTGATTTATGCCCTGTAATGTTTTCAATACTGTATAAATTAAGTTTGAGTTCCTAGACTGGATTTTAAGAAGAAATTTTATATGTTATGAGCCATGAAAAAACTGGAGAAAAAAATCTTATTGTCTGATAATTCCACCTCTCCCATAAGAAGTGCTAGACTTTGCATATATAATGTGTTTAAAGGAATAACATGGAAAATGCATTACTTTGTAGCATCAAAGGATGTTCCAGAATAATTTGAGGTCCTGACAGCTACTTGACATTTGCTAATATCTTACAGCACTGTGAAATAGATTAGCGATAGGAACTTTCTGTGTTCTGTTCATCACTGGCCAGCTGTAGAGCTGGATGGTAGGCTTCGAAAGTACAACATCTAAGAAGTGTAACCCCATTGCAGAGAGAAAATTGTCTCCTACAGAGCACTGCTTAAAGCCACCTTTGTTATTTCATGCATAGATGGCTATGCCCGGCCTTGTTCCCTGTATGTACGCACTAGCCACAGTCCAACGCTCCCGGCAGTGGCTTCCATGGCACAGTCTCAGGAAGTCCTCTAGTGTCAGTAAGCAGCCATGTGCTTTCTGAGGCTTTATGCTAAACTGTGAGGTTTTCAAAAGAACCACAATTTGCACTTCTAACAAACATAAATACATTTATCCACGGTGCCTTGTCTTCAGTCAGAGGGAGATACAGCTGTCAGTAGATACATTTTCCTCTTTTTATCATACATGGACACAGCCTCAGCTGGTGATCTAAAGGTTGAGTCACAGCCGAGCCCTGATTTGATTAATCACCAGCCTCCTCTGAGGTTTGAGGCTTGTTTCGGGTTCAGAGGTCAGCACATACAAAGATTGTTCCCAGTGAACCGGCTGCCCCGTGCTGACATGAGTGTCCCCCAGCCAAGAGTGGCAGAATGGGCACTAGCAGCAAGCTGCCCCTGCCTTGGCCTGAGGAGGAGAATCAGGAGGTGGCCAGCAGGTAGCTGCCATGCAGAGACATGAAGAACAGAAGTTTAGGAGTATATAACTTTCTTCTGGAGCCTGACATTAAAATCAAGATGTTAGCAGAAATTGACAGAGTGACCAGGGAAGTGAAAAGATAAAATTAAGGCTGTGCTGGCTGCCAAACTGCTCTCTGAGAATCTAGGAGAGCAATGCAGGTGGAAAGCAGCTCAGTGGGCAGACTGGAAATACAGCTATTGCAGGAACTCCTTCGTGAGCAGACATGGACCTTCCACACGTGGGTACGCAGTAGGGCTGTGGCTGAGGTTTGGTACAGAGCAGGAGGGCACAGAATCTGTTGTTTCTAACTCTTGCACACCTATTGTTCTCTGATCCCTAAACCTTGAGTTATCTTTTCAAAAAAGAGCTCTACATTTTCTGACAGCATTATTCAGCCCGTGACTACTTGGAACCAGCATTACCACCCGTCACCTGTCTGTGTGCAAGCACCCATCTCCACAACTTTCCATGTGCAAATGAGATGGCTATGACTCCTCAGCTTTGGTAGAAATGATTATGCATGGGTAAATTCAAACAAAAAGAAAAGAAAAATGAAAACATTATGGTCTTCCAGAGGGAAGGTTTCTCTCCATATATATTTTGTGCCATCCACAGATATACAGTCACAGAGTCCTCTGAATCAATACCTTTCTTTTCTTCCATGACATTGATATCTTCACCCCATCTCAAACTGCTGAGACAGGCAACAACCCCAACCTTCCATCAAGCCTTCGTAATAAGAATGCATCTTTCTCTTTTTCCAAAATGCAGTTTTTCCCTTTCTCCATGCCCATAATCCCAGCACACCTAAGTCATGAACAAGAGCCAACACCATACCAATACTACCTTCCACACCTATGAAAGTGGAGCAGCAAAAACCCAAAGGTGTTCTTAGTGCTGTAGAGAAATCTAGACATTTAATCCAATGGGAATGCAACAGGCATTTCCAGTGACTCCCAGCAGAGTGGAGAAAGTTCCAGATTTACAATGAAATTAAATTAACGTTTTTAGTTATATTTTCCACTGTGAGGTTTTTTTCTCTGTTACGGGATTCTGCAAGCCTTAAAGAAGCATCTCTGTATCTGAGCACACAGAAGTCTTGGGATATTTCTTGAAAAAAGTACACCAAGAGGAAATTGTGCAATCAATTCCATGAGAATGCCTCCCTCAGCAATAAACACTGCCTGTGCCAAACAAAAGGGTGATGTGCGTCATAAATTTCCTTTTCCTGTCAGAGCAGCCACAAGAAATGGATGAAGTTATGCACATTTGTATAAAAATAAAAACGTGTTATTTGCTCTGCAGAGCGCTGCCAACACTGCAGAGCACCACGCATCTGAAGGCACAGCCCTCACACACAAAGGAAAGCACATCTAGTTTTTCTCACAGTCACATTACACCAGTTCCAGCCTCACTCATCACAAACGAGGAAGGAATGCCTTAATTTTTGCATTCAACTTAAGCCTCTATCAGAGACATGTTGTTTTTAATAGGGAGGTCTTTGCCACTTGCTGGAAATCAGACCTAGCACACAGTTGTGGCTGCACAGCCCAAGCCTGACAGCCCAAACCACGAGCTGCGTCCCGGAAAGTGAGGATCTTTTATGCTTCCCTCTAGGCAGTATTTTTCCCTCTGACTGCACTTACAGAGTGAGAAACTTGCTTGCACTGATATCAAAACAGTATAATCCATCACCATCGCACACAAAGCTCAGCTCCTCATCTGGCATAGATAAGCACTTCTGTGCCTCCCACAAAGCCAACCCCAGCTGAGAATTCAGATTGTGGTAACAACAAAATTTTGGACTACTTTATTCTCATCTATTCCTTCTTCTGCCCCATTCTTCTGTCTCCTACCTGCAGTGAAATGTTACTCCCTCCCACCACCTGACCCCGAGCCCCTTTGTGTCTTTGTTCAGAGACCAGCCCTGCCGAGGTACACAGTGGCACAAAGTAGTATCGCCTTGTTCCTGTCCCTCAAGAAGCAGCTCATCTTCAACAGCTGCTTCCATAGGATTCCTCCTCAGCTGGGAAAAAGAGAGAGCTGAAATCACTGATATATCAGAAATACAATTCAGGCAGATGTCTTCATTTTTCCTCCTTAGACTGATCTCATTTTCTGGAGTATTATTCTTTCTCTTCCTAGGTTAAACAGCATCTGTTGCACAAAAAAGAAAGCAAGCTAATTTACATTATCAAGTCCGCATCTTTCCATTTCTATTTTGCCTTCTCAGGAATTGCCCTGCTCTGCCCTCTGATCCTTAGTGAATTACAGAGCCCATAGTCAGATCTTAGCATGACTTCAGCATTCCTAACTATTGCTACACAGGCATTTATTTGATAAAACACCTCTGCTCTGGAGCAGGATTTGGAGGTTGAATCAGCAATGCCTAGAGAGGAGGGCAGTTGTGCAACTCTGGGTGCAGCACCCTGCTCCCACCTCACTGCCTCCTCTGTCAGCACAGCAGGCAGCACTGACACCCCCTGCTGCTGCTGCTGCCTGGGGCCTGCTACGGCCACAGAAGGAGTCACTGATGGTTGCTTTTAGCAGTCAGCATAGACACAACAGTAATCTGTCAGAAACTACAAAGAGATGTAATGTCAACAACTGTAAACTGGCATAATGCTGTAGTGTGCTGCCGGCCACATCAGCGGGGCACCCAGACCCAGACTCATTGCAGCGAGGGCACTCTGTCCCATCAGAACTCACAAACAGTGACCAAAATGCAACCAGGAATTAAAAATCAAGTTCCTACATCCAAACCTGATTTGGTACAGCAAGAGCAAAGCTTACAGAGGGCTCTGCAGTTCTGCCTCTGGCCTTTGAACCTGAGGACCGCTGGCTGAGCTCAACACCTTTGTTTTGCTCTTCTGCTTCTCAGAAATAGAACTTGCAGAAAAAGAAAATAAAAGAAAAAATCCCAGCTCTTTAGGCACAAGATTAAATCAATAGCTGTGCATTCATTTGATCCCATTTTGTACACTGAAATGCCAGTCTCTCCCCTTCCATGTCAAAAGTAGCCAAGAGTTACAGCAAGTGGGGGGAAAGAGAAAGTCAGCCCAGATGCATTTCTCAAAAGCAAACATTCTCATGTTGGTTACTTCCAAGAGCAACTAGTTCAGCTGTCAGAGGACAGATGCACACAGGGATCAAGGAAGAGAAGTCTTCTCTCACCTGGAAGGACAGGTGAGTACCTCAGGAAGCTAAAGATGTCTCTGATGAATCCCTGCTGTTTTCACTGTGACTTACACCTGATCTTCGGTGCTTGCTTTCCTCCTCTACTTTCCTTCTGCTTTTCAACTGATGATGAGGACTAAAGCTGTAGTAGTTTCCACTGCATTTTTCACTTAATAAATAAATAAATATCTTGACTTTTCCGTAAGGTTTACTCAAAGAAAATGACAATTTACAAACGTGAAAATCTTTGTTGGTACTTCTGAAGGTTAAGAGAAAAGAGGCTATCTATCTCCATATGTTCACATTTGTTCTTTTAGGTAAGTAAGCTAGTTTGCTATTATTTGACTTAACTGCTAGAATATGATGGATTTCCACAATAGACATTCTCTGCCTGAACATGATATGAAGAGCCCTCGTGAACAGAAAAGACACAAGGTGAGCAACCACATGCAGAACTGATTCTCATTCTGATCTGAAACCTCAGTATATTTCTAAGCAGCAGCAAAATCTTTATTGCTGATCACAAGAGCAGTAACTTTGTCACCACAGAGCTGGCCAGAAGAACATCCTCCCTGATTGTTTAGATTTTCTACTGAGGATGCAATCTCAGAGGAGCACAGGGACAATGCTCCGAGCCCCCCTCCTTCCAGACACAGCTCAGGTAGGAGCACACTGTGTGGCCCATCTTCACTTTCAGAGACAATGTAAAGGACATCCCTGCAGAAAAAAATGGCAGAAGTTGCTCCCCACAACTTCACTGCCATTGCAGGGCCAGACTAAGATATGTCCTGTGGGAGAGGCTGTGACAAGCATGCCATCTCACTGCACTGCAGGTGTCTAAGTGAGAGAAGGGGCATGGCTCTAGCTCTGCTGCCTGACCCACCTGGTGGATTATACTGAGACAGGTAAAGTCTTGCAGGCTTTCAGTCAAGACACAACTGTAAGAGATTATTATTTTTTATACCATTGCCTCAAAGTTTGCTGAGGAACACTGATGGACAAGTCCAGGCAAGTCCTGGGCAAAGGTTGAGAAATCCTTTGTCTGAGGGGCACAGATGGACAAGGCCAGGGGCAACGAAAGAGAGATAAGCTGCAGATTAATGGCCGGGAAGCACTTTTCTGTGTGGGCTTATCTCGAAGGAGATGGCCCTCTCAGGAGGTGCTGCACATGACTCTTACCCGAGCACCTAGGAATGTCAGGTAGGAAGAAGAAGGATAAAAAAGGGACAAACAACCATGGTTTTTTAGGTTTTCTGACAACAGAATTCCTCATGAAGAACAAAGAGGTTTTCTGACAACAGAAACCTCATGAAGAAGAACAAGGAGAGTTCCTGACATGAGAAGCCTCACGACCTGCCTCTCTCCCTCCTGGACTTGCTCTGCGCTCTACCAGCTTGCTTCCTAAGGCCGGCCATGCTGCTGCTGCTGCTCTCTCCCGAAGAAGAAAGGTGTCTGCCATCAGATTCCTCCCTACGGAATGCCTGCATGCTGACGGACTCTCCTGG
>JACDJE010000295.1:454361-550710 GCA_016647715.1 Pavo muticus | reverse complement strand
CTGGTTGGACCAACATTTGAACCGTTGCTTCTTAATCTCACGTCGGGTATACATACATTAAAAGAACCTCATCTCCCTCCTATAAATTGGAGCGAGACAACAACCCAAAGGCCAAATATCTAGACAAATGATAATCTTCCAACACTATCTCTTTCACCTGGATCCTCCTGTTCAAACTCACAGGGGAACAGGCACTTTGCTGCAGCTGGAATCAAGCAGAGCATCCCATCTCTGGCACTTACCTATTCACTCCACTGTCATCTACACAATAGGGCTCCAGAAAATGCATGGACATCCAGACACTGTCACATCCAAGTTCACCCTCTGCCAAGATGCTCCAAAAGTCACAGGGATGTTTTGAAGGGAGGCTGTAGATTTGCAACTAAAGCCGAAAACCATAGTGCTCCAGATCTAGAAAAAAACTGCTGAGAGTTGTGAAAGAGATTTTACAATGGACTGAATAGCTGGTGGTTTCAGTCTAGTCAGAGAGCCTCACAAGAAGGGCCTTACTTTGCAGCTTTAAGTATTTCTGTTCCCAAAGAGCACTAGGGTACGGTGAATCATGCCACAGTTTCTATGGTTAACTGAATATTTCTTTTTAATCTCTGACGAGCCTGGTGTTTGTCTGAATTGTGAATGATGGCTCATGTCCAGTTCTATGTGCGACATACTCCTCTAGTGACAAAGTTCACACATTGAGCCTCAGTCAAGAATCCACACATAGACTGAATATTGCTGGCACTCACAGCATGTAATTAAAATCATATGAGACTCAGCATTTCTTTCTCTTGCCCAGCTATATCCAACAAAAGGGCCGAATGATTCTCCAGCTGCCCTGCCTCTCGGTTGCCCTTTTTTTACAGCTGTGACCTAGGCAGACACATTCAATGATTTTTCCAAAAGAATCTAACCCCCACAGATTCCTCTCTTAATCCCTCTGCTGAATGCTTGCTCTGTTTAGCACACGTTCCCTGCTCTGATTCCCCACTTGCAGATTAACTGTTTTACACCTGTTGCATTGAACTCCACTTTGCCATTTGTCAACATTGCCACTGAAGAGATCTTAGTCCAGGTGAACCTGCTCAGGCTATTCCTGGTTCTAGGGGGACCTTAGCTGGAGTAACTTCTCAGACATCAACACCTTCTCCTTTACACTGTGCTGCAGAGGGGCAGGCTCACTTTTTTCAAAGACTAAATAATAAATACACTGACTTATCTGAAACATGTGACAGCACAGTGGTGTCATGGCCCAGGGACACCACTGCCTGCAGACTTGTGCCAAGAACTGCTCCCACTCCACACAAATACGGAAAAGCTCCTGGCTGGGCAGTCAGAAGGGGCTGTAGCTAGGATGTCTTGCTGCTGGTGATGCCAAATCTGGGCTGCCTTAGTGACATGAGCAGGCTGGGGCACCTTTGTCTTGTCTGGATCGTGCATTACAGAGGTCCTGAAACAGTTCCAAGAACAGCCTTCTGCCAGCTTGAAAAGTTTTTATCTGTGCTCATTGTCTCATACCTGCCCTTGAGCTGGTTTTGATCCAATAGCCCCTATTACCTCCTCTTCCTTTACCTTTTGCCTTAGCTATTAATCTCTGATGTGGAACTTTGTGAAACGCTCTTTGAAACTCTAAGCGCACTGCTTGAATTTCCCTTATCTAGCCTGGCAGTAATATCTTCAAAGAGCTCCAGGAGGTTAGTTAAGTATGACCTCCTCTAGCTTTAAGCTCAGCTTCCCAGCAAGCCCTTCACTTCATTGCTAGAGATGAGTGAAAGAGGACAGGGAACTCTGGGACAAAGAGGCACATCACAGTTACAATAAAATCAGCAACAGGCACAGCATTGATCCCGCTGCCCAGCACATCTTTAAATTACACTGATGACACCACATTCTCTGGCTGTGCCTTCTGTTTTTCAAGGGCCCAATGCAAACCCTGTCTTGCAGGCAAGCTGCCACTACCCTCAACAGGGATTTCTGAAATAAAGCTGAGGACCCAACCATCGTTTACCCTTGGATAACCCTCCCCCTCAACAAACCCCATTAATGACAGCCCAGCATCCATGGAGTCATTCTAGACTTAATGTTACAGCAAAATCTTTCACAGTGGACGTGGCCAAATACTGAAAAAAGCCTCACAATAGAGGAATTTCCATGCTTGGAGGTGCCTGAAACTCAGCTGGTCCAAGTGAGCAGCGTTCAAAGTTATCCCTGCTTTAAGCAGGAGTGTGGACCACTTGCTTCCACAGTATGTTAGGATAAGGCTTATTCATGGTTTTTTTTCTTCCCATTGGACCCAGCCCCATCCTCCAGATCTTATTTGGCAAGTGTAGGAGTTTGAATGTAACTGCTACCTTTCAGAATCTCAGCTGGGACTACGCACAACTCTGTTAGTTCCCACCCTTCTTGCAATCAGCCCAAGCAGCATTTAAAGGCTCTTTCTACAAGGAAGTGAGTCTGCATTTTAATTTCACCTCCACTTGCAACGTGCAGATTTTCCCCTTCCATGTGCTTTCTATTCCCTCGCAGATCACCTTGCTGTGTTTCCATTCTGACATTGTCTCTTGCTGGTTTCTCATTTACATCATAATACTGGAGTTGCTGTTTACACTGAGCTGCACAAAGGTATGTTTTACGTCTGACTGTGGTGTGATCATAAACATCACACCACTGGCCCCAGGGAGTTTCATGACTGGATTCAGATCCATCTGCCCAGTGCTCCCAACAGGGGTTCCCCCTGCAGGCCTGAATATTTTGGCAAGAGACAATTCAAAATGTGCAAAGCATTACATGTCAGGCAACGTGTGTTACTTTAAATGATTATCTATTATAAGAACATGACTGTTGTTTTGTATTTTATCTTCTTAATGAGTGGCCTCTTCAGAAGTTGTGGTGCAATCCGTGCTCCACCAGAATAAAACCGCTAGGTACCTCTAGTGAGGTGAACACCCTTAGCATTCTGGATTTGTAGATTAACTGCCCCCAAAAAGAATAAAACAAGGACACAGAGTTCATTATTTACAGATGATACTGGGTTAGTAGATTTCAGTGCATTTTCTTATAGATTTACATCTCAAAAGAACACGCAATACTTCTGCCACCAGTGTCTGCATAGCCTGTCTGGAAAACAAAATAAAGGCACACTCTGCTCTGTGTGTTACTGTGGGGAAAGGCACAAACCAAGCATTTCCAATGTGCCAACAGCAAACCATCCCAGGGCAAGGGGACAGTGAACAGCTACTTCTCTAAGGAGCAAACTTCTACTTGGCAATCCAGGTGGAAACAAGAGCTAAAAAGAAAAAAAATGTATTTTCCTTATAGGAAGTGCTCCAGATCTTCTGTCACTTTGAGGGCCAGTTTCAGCAGGAGACATACCAGCCTTTAATTCTCCTCAGATGTTTTTACACCTTGGGCTTATTGCACCTGCCCTTGAACTCATTTCCACTGTGTCTATCTGCCATTCGTTTAAGTACTCTAAATCAAATCCCTCAAGATGAGATTTTAAGCAACATGTGCAGATGATGGACAAAAAACAGCAGTTTTTTTACCTTCAAGCGTGAGAACAGAACTTAGCTTACTGTCTACCTTCTACTCTTCTATGTCCACGGAGGCAAGAGACACCTTAATCTGCACTGGTGGGAAATGTCTCTCCATCTTTGAGGACAATAAGTCACTTCTGATGCTTGGCACAGAGGAGGTTCAAAGCTGCAGCCTAAAAGTGGCTGAGTTCTCTGAAGAAGAGAAAAAGGAAGGAAGGAAGGAAGGAAGGAAGGAAGGAAGGAAGGAAGGAAGGAAGGAAGGAAGGAAGGAAGGAAGGAAGGAAGGAAGGAAGGAAGGAAGGAAGGAAGGAAGGAAGGAAGGAAGGAAGGAGGGAAGGAGGGAAGGAGGGAAGGAGGGAAGGAGGGAAGGAAGAAGGGAAGGAGGGAAGGAAGGAGGGAAGGAGGGAAGGAAGGAGGGAAGGAAGGAAGGAGGGAAGGAAGGAGGGAAGGAGGGAAGGAAGGAAGGAAAAGATTACTAGCAGAATATTAAGTATTACAGAGCTTGTCCTAAACAACAGCAATCTCTGTTGGCTTCTCAAAAGTTGCAGTACATACACATGCAAACAGACGTGCCCTCAGGAGACATGCACAACACAAACTGGGCCCCAAGGCTGGCTGTGGGCTGTGTCCTTTCATCTCCAACGTACAGCTCAGGCTGACCTTTAATGGGGAAATGAAAAAAAGGGAGGTGGCTGCTACTGAGTTGCACAGAGGAGAAAAATACAGGGTGTGAGTTATTACGGGGAAGAAAGGAAAACATTTAGAAAATCCTGGGAGGCAGAATATTTTAAGGATGCTTCTGGATGGGGCAGACACACTAGGAGTGCGGATTCTGCAGAAGTGGCTGCTGCACTGTGGGTTTGTTACTGAGTATCCTCAGGCTTTCTTGGGATAGATACCCAAAGTCTGAGATTTCAAAATCTGCACGAACTTTTGAAAATCTTGGTTTCTTACATGTTCCTGCACTGCTCCAACAACTGTGGACCCTTGAACTTCCTCAGCACTAAGTGTTGCTACAAGAATTAGGACAGGTGTCTTTCTGGGGCAAATACGGAAAACTAAGACCCCACAATTTGGCAGGGAATCATAGAATCCTAAATCATAGAATGGTTTGGGATGGAAAGGACCTCAAAGCTCACCCAGCCCCACTCCTGCCACAGGCTGGCTGCCAGCTCAGCCTACCCAGGGCCCACCCAGCCCAGCCTTGGGTAACTCCAGGGATGGGCACCCACAGCAGTGCCAGGACCTCACCACCCTCTGAGTGAAGAATTTCCCTCTAATATCTAACCTAAATTTCCCCTCTTTTAGTTTAAAAACATTCCCTGTTGTCCTAGTACTATCTGTCCATGTAAAAAGTCTCTCCTGTTTATAAGCTCTCATTAAGTACTGGAAGGTACACAACGAGGTCTCCCTGGATCTTTCTCTTCTCAAGGCTGAACAAGCCCAGCTCCCTCAATCTCTCTTTATAGGAGAGGTGCTCCATCCCTCTTAGCATCTTCATGGCCCTCCTCTGAACCTGCCCCAACAGCTCCAATGGGAAACTCCATGTACTCAAACCAATTTACCAGGCTGTGGTGCAGCCAGCAACAAGTGTGATAGCACCTTGTCCAACATAGGCTGGACAATCATCATCACCAATTTACTCTCTTTCTCAGGTGAGTTTTCAAAGAATGGTAGTCCCTGTCTATTTTTCACTACAACACCCCCCATATTTTGGATAGGTGACCTGTAGCTAGTTCAGCTACTCTTGTATATACTCATGTCTACAGGAGGAACAGAGAAGGCCCCGCTGACCTGCCGGCACAAGTACTATCCACTTTGTATACCTATATGGGGGTCCAGCTTCTGTGCCTGCACCAACAAGCCCAAAGCTGCCTTCACTTGTGGCCGTGGGAGAGAGCCCAGAGTCTCCGCCTGTGGCAGCACAACTTCATGCCTGTTGGAAGAGTCGTGTGGAAGAAAGTGGAGAAAAAAATCACTGCGAATTAATCAAGCCATCATCAGCGGTACCAGGTGCACTGGCTGTACAAGGAAAACAAATAAATCAACCCATGGTTAAAAATAGCCTTTTTGATTACTGTCTTCAGCCTTCGTCTAAAGACAGCGTAACAACTTAACATTCTCTCAGGAGCTAACCCTTGTCCAGTATTTTACTGCTGCTGCTCTTAGAGTTAGTCAATACTCACAGAAGATAGGAAGGTAGATTGATTAGAGGTAAGAAATACCTGCGCTGTATGCGCTTGCTTTTGCACGGCCCAGGATACTGCCCAGAGCGCTCACTGGAAGGCTCCCAGTCCCTGCAAACTTTATGAGGCCAGAGTCACGCCAAGGGAGCCAAGTGGTCAGCCAGCCAGCCACAGGCCATCAATACTTATTGTACAACCAATTTCTTAGACACCATTTATATTCCTGGTCAGATCTCACAACAGGAAATGCAGTACTGCATTTCTCATGTCTACCTTGCTGCAAATTAATGTATAACTTCAAAAAGCTTTATTGTCTCTGAGTTAGCTGTCATTCCTGGTAGTCTCCAACAATGCTCAGGGTCCAATAGTATTAAAAAAAAAAAAAAAAAAACAGTAAAAATGACAATAATAATAATAATTAGAAAATAAAAAGTAGGGATACCAGTAGTATGTTACTAGCAGTTCCCTTTATGACACAGAAGCATAAAAATTCAACTGAAAATGGAACCTTAGACCTTTCATGTTCTCCAAGAGGGATTTTGTTGCCTAATGGACCACACTTTGCCCTCAAATTCATTGTCACAAGCCTTCAGCAGCTTTTATATTTTGTATAGTTAAGATTTAAGTCATTCAACTTGTGAAGGCAGTGACTGGCGCACAGACAGGCATCGTCATCTCCCCATTTCTGGGGACAAATGACTCAGGAGACCTGCAGAAAGGTAACTCCACCAGGCTTTGCCAAGCTGCATATGAGTTTCCTGCAGCAGCCTTCCAGTGCCTGACTCATCTGTTACGCCAACAGCAATACAGTGATTGCAATGAGATGACCTTTTATCTTCCTCAAAATCGCATAACAGCTCCATCAGAGAAGGCTGAAGCACAGTGATGAAGGACTCACAGGACTCTCTAATGGAGGCCTGCCCACTGCACATGGTGTCCTGTGGATCACATGGCGGCCGGAAATGCTGGAATGTCACTATTCATGGGCATCAATGCAAAGAACTGGCTTACAGTTAGAAATGTAATTACCTTTAAAAGGGTAGTTCAGGCTTGTGATCCAATAAATACTGCTTGCGTAGCATTGCAGAGGTCTTAAAAAATCAGCGCTTTCATGTAACTTATGGTGCAGCTAAGCAACACTTGAGATTAGCAATAGTATCAAGGTACTCATTAGAAAAGAAACAAACAAAAAATTCTCTCTTTTCTATGGCTGTATACTTCAATGGTAAAAATGATAAGAAATTTCTTCCCCCATCACAGGACACCTGTGAAGAGAAATTCACTGAAAACTACACTGTGGCAATGGAGATTCTTTTGATTCCTTCACAAATGGACTTTATTAATTCAAAAAATATTCTTGAGGAAAAAAAATGTATTTACCATTGTATTGCTGTTAAAAATACAGATCAACGTTATTACTTTAAGATATGTTAGAAATACCCGTTTCAGAGTGGGATCGCTTCTCCATCTTTGCTAATAATTCCCCATTGTGAACAAAAAGAGTATCATTTTCCTTACAACTTAAGAGAACAAACAATTTTCCCATTTCCTATGACATTAATATACTTTAAATGGCTCTAAATTATGCACATATAAGAAATGAAAGATTCCTATCACTTCAATCTATGCAAAAATTTCAGCTGTAGCATTTGCCTTATTGTGAATCACTGATTTTAAAATTGCAGGAATGCCCCCACTGATCTTTTGAATTAAAATATGATACAGCTTCTGGTTTAAAGCACCAAGTTATCCTTCTGAGGTGGTCAAATTAATACTGTACAAATCCAGATTCAGTCTAATACTGAACTTCTTGCAAAGGTTTGAAGAAACTATTTGTGAACTTTGTTTTGCACCTGTACATACCTCTGCCTTCCTAGATATATCAGCGGGAGTCCAGAAGATAAGATATACTGACCCCAGGTGACTTTTGCAGCACCCATTCCCTATTTCTATCAAATGACCTAATCTCTAGGACTTTTGATTCAGAATCACATCAGGCAACAAATTTCACTGCAGCGCTCTAGGAGCAAGGGTAGCTGAATGAGAGATGGAGGGTACACTGAACAAAGCCATCAAACAGCTGCAAAGGAGAAAGCAACAGCTGTAATGAAATTGAAGGCTACACAAGTTCCTCTTAAAATCATTCGTATCTTACAGTGCGAAATCCTCACCCTTTGCCAGGATTAATCTTACAGTGAGAGGGCAATTTAGTGTTTGTTTGTGACACTAGACATCCTACTGCAGTCTACAAGCCACCGTTATCATGTTTCTACCTCTGATAGCTGTCTGTATCCTAACAGTGAGACACCAACCCTTACAAATCAGATGATCAGTAGCTAGAACAAATGGAATGACCCATTCTAGGGTTTTTCTGCATGCCAGACCATGTTGGAGAAGAGAAGATCTGGCTCTATGTGAGCAATTGCAACAGTGGGGACACTGTCTCACCACCCAGTCTCAAACCCATGGTTTCCAAACCACCTCTGCTTGCAGCCCCCAATCTATACAGTAAGAAAGAATAACACAGGCATAGGCTATTTGCACTCAATGCTTGAGGACCGTGCTTCTGCACTAGACCTGTGTCCTTTAATAAAAGGTCATCCATCAAGTGCAGTGTCAGAACACAACTTGACTGCTGAGCTAGAGGTGCAATATGTCCTGAACATACCCAGGAAACAAACCTCCGGGTAACTGAGGGGAAGAGCACATTCCACTTTGTAGGGGAAAAAAAACAACAAGAGAGAGAGACAGATGTCATCTCAACAGATACATTCAAAAGGCATAGCTTCTGGAGAAGAACAGTGCATTCATAGTACAATTACAACAGAACAGAAAAGAGACTGATAAGCTAAATAGCCTTAACTCACTCCCCAAGTTCCAAGCGGTGATGTGCTCACTGGTTTAACTTTCCACCAAGATTACAGCTGTGTGACATTGGAGCCTATGAATTTAGATAGCTCATTGGTTGTAGGAGACTAAACACGGAACCGTATCAAGTGTGTTTTCAGATCCTTCAAACATGAGGAGAATTTGGGTAGAGAGTATCATGTGCTGCTGCCGCCTGGAGTCTCTGACACAACTCTGAATTTCTATTACAGCTTTTATACATAACTTTCAGACTTCATTAATTCTGGTGGAATTATGATTCGTCTTTCACTTTTTTAAGGTTATATGTGACAAAAAAATTGTGCTTTCAATTTTTAAAACCACATACCTATGTGGGACCTGTCACTACCAACAGAAGCTCCAAACAATCACACTGATGGGGTTAATTGGCATTTTAAAATAAATCACTGCCTCCAGATTGATTTATTTCCCCTTCCTCTCTTTACACAACATTACTGCTTTCTCTATAATTATTCAATGCTAAGTTCATGCTTTTGAAGCAGACGACTGCAGACTTGGGAAATGGTGTTTGATTTGTTGCCATGGAAACATCTTGCTGTAGATGTACTCTAATCCCATGACAACTCTGTCTCTTAAGAACCATTTTTTCTGACATAATAAAAATCTGATCAAGGTCAGATTTAATAACAATCTCAGTTCCCAGACTTTATTACGCAAAGGTTTAGTAGAGTTATTTATTTTCCAAACGGATTCTCTGGAAACTCTGTTTTCTTAGCTGCATTGAAATTCATTCCCTAAAATACATAAACCTGGTGTGGTGTCATGTTAATTTACAGTGCATCTTTTGTTATTGTCTAATTGCATCATTAAAAGAAAGTTACTTGTAATTGTTTATATTGCCTCAACAGATGTTAACATTTTACATAACACTGTTCCCACTAATACATAAGTTTGGGATATCAGTAACGCTTATCATTTCCTAACAACTGGTGTTTACATAGTAGCAAATGCCAGCGTAGTTTAATTTTCATTTTGTACTGTAATGTTTTTCTGAACTAGTTATCACAGGCATATTCAAACCAGGAAGGTTTGAGACAAATGCCAATGGTCTTTGTGTTACACCATAGAATAAAACCACACATGAACAGAAGAGTCATATTAACATAAAAAAGTGACTTGGCAATGAGGATCTTGAGAAGCACTCAGGTATGAGCTTTGGGAATTTTTTTCCCTCCTTGGCACAACTGTATTAGTCCTTTTCCTGTTTGGTTTCCACCAAGTGCTTTTGAACAGCAATACCTCCATAGTAAGACCCTTGGCTGGCATAACTCAGCTACTCTATTAAGGCTGGACTTTCAAATGACAGTTCGCTCCTGACAATGCTGATGACACACTAGAGATTTCAGAAATGCCTTTTCATTTGCTCTTGTCCAGTCTCTGGACAACTGAGTCCTTAGGAACTTCCACTTCCAAAGCAGTGCTATCCATCCACACAATGCTCAGTCATTAGGTGAAATCCTGGCTGCACCGGCCTCAATGGCCAAACTGCCACCCACTCCACATGGATGTTTTTACTTTTGCTTTTTAATAGGGAGTGGGGAAGGAACTGAACTTAAATTTACTGTGGGGACTTCTCCATCTGTTCTACTTGTCTAGCATTGCTTTATAGCTCCTAGAGAGAAGGAAAGATATTTATCTCGTTCAACTCATCCTCGGGTAGATATCAAAGGTAGATCAGAAAAATCACAGCTTATAAACACTACCCTTTCCATTGGTTATGAAAGGAATTCCAACTTACTATGAGGCAAAGGTCTTACATCTTCAGTCACAGAAGCACTTCCTTCAAATCAGATCTGAGACAGCTAGGAGAACATCTGTGGGAAACACACCCTTCTTAAAGCAAGAATTTTCTTTCTTACTGCAAACAGACTGGGAGAGGTAGGGCTGTTTGGCCCAGAGAAGGGAAGTATCCAGGGAGATCTGTGCGTGGACTTTCAGTATGTAATGGGAGAACAGAAGAAAGAAGGGAACAGATTCTTTAGCAGGGTCTGTTGTGACACAACAAGGGGAAATGGTTTCGAACTAGAACAGGGGAAATATCGATTGGATATAAGAAAGAAGCTTTTTATGATGAGGGTGGTGATGCACTGGCACAAGTTCCCCAGAGAGGTGGTCCCTGCAGACACCCTAGGTCAGACTGGACAGGCTCTGAGCACCTGATGGAGATGTGGGTGTCTCTGTTTAGTGCAAGGAGTTGGACCAGATGGCCTTTAAGTGTCCCTTCCAACTCAAATGATTCTACACTTAATCTTATGCTTATCAATGGCTCTACAAACAAAATAATCTGTTGCTTTTCATTGTCAACATGTAATTAACACACTCTCCCTATGTCAGTAGTGTCCTGAAACTGCTTAATACATTGCATCATAGTCTGCGGCATCACAGCTGCCAGTTTTCTTCTTATTCTGTCAAGCACAACCTTACACTATTAGAATATCCTTGGTCTATAACTTTATAACCATCCAGCACCGATCTATTTGATCTGCTGACGAGGAGAAAGGTTCCAGAGTAATGACAGGTATCAATATGACTAAATCATCATGCTCCCCTTTATTCAGAAAATCCACACTTATATAGAGAAAGCAGTGGGCTAAAAATACACACACCATATACAGCTTATATAGTGGGCTAAAAATTATATCGTTATCTAGTGAATGCAGGGGCAAGTACAATTCTACGATTGGTGCATAGAGAAAAACAATTACAAATATCAGAAACTTTCTCACTGTCAGTTGCCAGCTCCTTTTTTTTTTCTACCCCCCTTCACGAATACTCCAAGGTTGCCGACCGCTGCAGCCTGGATTACCCAGTCGTAGCAAATTATATCCCTTGTTATCCAAATATTCTACAACAATCTGCTCTCAACTTTACCACATTCTTGCCACTGCCATTCACCAAATCATATTACAGTAGTATTTTGGATCCACTCACAGGCCATGTGGGTTATGCCAGACATCCGATAAAACAAAGAACAGGAAGTCCTCACCTCAGAGGGATGGGTAATGGTCTCTACCCAGTATGGTCTGTTGGTCTCTGGCAGTCAAATTCCATGACTGAAATATAGCAAAGAGTTTTGGGAACAGCTGTTAAAACATAAGAAATTTGATCTGTAGATGCTTATATTGCATGTAATACTATTATTAAAATGTATGAAAACACAGAAACTGTCTTTTAAAATAAGAATTGGGACAAATCTTACTAAGTTGCTCAGAACAACAGCTTTTCTATAATAACTTTCAACTGTGACACCACAAGCAGAATATAAGCCTTTCTTATAGACCAGAAAAAAACAGAGCTACATCTGTTCTTCGACATTACAGGTGATAAAGCACCACTTTGATGGCCCAGTTGAGATCAGAGCACATGCTAAGTATCACATAGACACACAATAACATACAGCATCTGCCCTGCAGAGCTTTCATTTTAAGTACTGCAAGACAGAGCAGAAAAGGAATTATTCATATTCCTGTGCTCCAGGTCAGGAAGCTGAACCCTGGGCTTTAAGTACAAGTTTGCTCTCCCTTTTGCATTATCAGCATAAACAAGGATAATTGACAGTATTATTGTGAGGAAATAAGAAAAGCCAGAATAGCTTCAGTGAAGATTATATCATGACATGCAAATTATTTCAAGTATATACACATGGTCCATCAGTATGGAGACAGAAATTGCTGATGTTACCACTGTGGAATTTTGGGGTACTGATCACATGCCCTGTGCCCTATCTGCTGGATGTTGTAAACATGAATACATCTACACATACCAAAAGGTGGTTTCTGCTCTGGAAAGCAAAGGGTCCCATGAGAATACTGCTGCGAGATCCATGTGCCTGTAAATACAGCATCATTGTGCTGTCAGTCTTTCAGCATTCAATTGCCTGGTGAAAATGCAATAGAACAGAAAAGGCCACCCCTCAGAACAAGTAAGTCAGGCACTGCAGCAAAGAGAACGGCAAATTCCATTCACCCAGGTTGCCTTGCCCTCCCCTTCACTGCAGTCAGCTGAAGCATTTGAGCTCTCCTCCACGCTTACCTTCAAGAAAGATGTCTTTAGGGGCTTATCGCAGTGTGCAGACCAGTACCACACAATCGCTAAGTGGTGCACAAACACAGAACAAAAGAAAGCTATCAAAACTAAGGAGCTCAGAACTTGCTCCTACATTAAAGATGATCAATATCTATTTTTCTTCTTTTACTTACTCCAATCAGACTGCCTGACCTGCCCTGCTAAACACCAGACCTTGATCACTGCCCGCCAAGGATAAGTTACAGGAGGGAATGTCAATTCCAAATATTATTTCCTCTCATAAGGAATGTCAGCCAGTTCTCAGCTACTTTTACTTGGTTATTTTCTATTGAAAAGTAAAAACAACCCCCCCTAAAAAAAAAAATCCCCATTGTTTTATTTGTTTTGTACTGTTGGTTTTGGTTGCTTGTTTGGAAGGGGGGGAGGGGTGATTTCTGAGCCCATATTTGGAGCATCAGTAAAAGCAAAGTTGCCTTGACAACTGCAGTCATCTGTACATAGTAATTCTCTTTGCAAAGAGCAACGCTGCTTTAATTCCTCATTTTTCCCCTCTGTATACATCAAGATGCTCTCCCTCTCCTCCCAGGTAAGGTGCTGTCATGTACATGCTGTTTCTCCCTCAGTGTGTACACAGGCTACAGCCTGATCTTGTTGACTAAATCTGGAGTTTTAATAGATGTCATTTGACTTTTAAAAGCATTTTCTATTAAAATTTTCAGATCTAATTGACAGATATTCGATTTCAAAGTCCCGCTCTCCTCTTCATAAATTGCTAAAAGTATTTTATCCAAAACAGAGCTAACCTAATAAACAGATGAAACTTTGTTGTCATTTCAGCTGCTCGGCGCTCTGGGCTGTATATAATTGCTCTGTTCGTTTTACAGTTCTTCTGCTTCAGATTAAACTTTTTCAGGATGCTGCAACACCAAAACATGCATTCTAACAGGAAATCAGCATCAAAGGTAATGGGCTCGCATACATCTTTGATGCTTTGAAACCAGAGGAAAAGAAATAACTGTTTAATTTACAACAGTTATTTCAGAGGACCGGAGGAGGGGAAGAAACGTCAACAAGCGGTGAGTGACGGAGGCGGATGGCAGCTCCGCGCTGATGCAGTGCAGCGCTGCGCCCCACAGCCCGTAGCCCGCGGGCGGCACAGCGCGGGCTCGGCACGCCCCCCAGCGGCCCCCCAGCTCCCGGTGCCCGAGCGGTGCCCGAGCGGCTGAGGGAGAGCAGCGACATGACGTGGGCCGTCCAAGCCCCCGGCACCCAAAGGACGCCTCAAAACAAAACAGAAAGCGAGGGGAATTGCTTTCAGGAACGAAATAAAAATGTCGGCGCATAAAGTAATCCTCTACGATAAAAATTTATTCGTGCTTCTGGAAAAGAGTCAGAAATTTTCATGGAGAACATATATTTTTCACCTTTGCTGCAACTCTCCATTCAGTAGCAATGATTGTCATGGATTCTTTTAAATAGTTGTAGTAATGACAACAGACAACACCTGCACACTGCCATGCTCACCTCTGGGGCAACCAAAGTAAATTCACAAGGAAGAGTGTGGAGACATACTGAATCTGACCAACACCATCTACCCTGCAGTCCTCCCCAAAAGACAAACAACAACCTGAGGATGGCAAATGGATGTTGCTCACAGCCCTTGGTCCAGTGTTGCATTAGGATTCCGGGGGCACACTTGGAGAAAAAATGCATGCAGGGTCCAATCCTGATGGCCTCAGTGTGGGCAGCTTGGGGAGCTGGTGGCCAACACGATTCGAAGAAATCTTCGCACACTTGCCACCTGCAGTCCTGTTCCCCTGGCAGAGCACTGCTGGGTGCCCACGTACCACTGGAAGAAGACAGTACAGCAAAGGTGAGGAGCGGAGCCAAAGCAGATCATAGAATCAAAGAATCATGGAATAGTTTGGGTTGGAAAGGACCTTTAAGATCATCTAGTTCCAACCCCCCTGCTATACGCAAGGACACCTCCCTCTAGACGAGGTTGCTCACAGCCCCATCCAGCCTGGCCTTGAACATCTCCAGGGAGGGGGAATCCACAACCTCTCTGGGCAACCTGTTCCAGGGTCTCGCCACCCTCACAGTAAAGAATTTCTTCTTAATATCTAGTCTAAATCTACCCTCTTCCAGTTTAAAACCATTTCCCCTCATTCTGTCACTACCTGCCTTCATAAAAATTCCCTCCCCATCATTCCTCTGGGCCCCCTTCAGGTACTGGAAGACTGCCATAAGGTCCCTCCAGACGAGTGCATGTCTGTGTGCATGCATGCACAGATGGGCAAGAAGATGAAAAACTTGAGCAACATTAAAGTATGATTAAAAAACTCACAAAGAATTGTAAAATGTTCTGATTAAATATTGCTTGGGCATAGCAAAATATTTTATTGCCTCAGATCAAAAAATTCAAACAAGAAGCAGAAATGTATGGCACTTCTTTCCTAGCGGTGAAAAATGTCATGGGCAAATGTTCTCATTTTTCCATTTATAAATGTGTGAATGGTTTATTTTCCTTGAAATTGTTTATATTTGTAAACACAGAAGCATACATCTACCTTGATAATCCTTGTTAAACACAATTCAGCATGCTTGAAATACAGACTGATCCCTTCTGATGGTTGATGATATCAAAATATTTTTTCTTTCCAAAAACAGAGTCCTCTTCGTAGTAAGTTCTCCTACCAAAGTACAGGGTGATCTCATATGTTGAGTACCCTACTACAGACCACCAGTCCCTCTGAGCCTCAGCTTCCCTTGTTGCAAAAGGGTATGATGATGCTCTGTTGTGAAGAAGCAACTCTGCAGTCTGCAGATGAAGTAAACCAGACGGTAATTGCCATCAGTCACAGCAGAATCCAAGAAACTAACAGCAAAATGTGGCTCATCTCCCAGATTAGTATTTAGATAACACACACAGAAACAAATAATCAGACAAGAGAAACCTGTTTTCATAGGAATCACACATAATTATGAGGATATTCATTAGGAAGTTTGGAGAATAAAAGAAAATAAAGATGAGTGGACACATACCTAACTTCTTCTATAGAGTTGCATTTGTTTGTAGAGCCCCTACTCCTCCTACTCAGAGGAATCTTTGATAATTCACATGTGAAATTAAAGGCATCTTATTTATTCAGTTATTTATTATTCTCTGTAAAATGAGTTAGGAATTTGTCCCTGTGAATAATGTTAGCCATAATAGTTAATTTACTCCTATTCATTGGCAGTAATAAAAATGTACAAGGGGATGCAGAAACATTATTATTTCTTGCTTGAAGTGCAATTTCATGTGGTGAGAAAAACATGCTAATATGCTGCAAAGTGCTACAGGAATTTAGTTCTCAAAGGAATGGCAGTATTAAATGTATTCTGACAAGAAGGGGCTTTGGAAGGGAAACATTTATCTTCATAAAGTCATTAAATTTACTGAGCAGCACCGTATTCTTACTGCAATCTGCTCACTCCATTAAAGGCAGAGCTGTGGAACGGTCTCTGCTGTATTAGGAGAATCTACGTTTTTGAAAATTGTAATAATGGGGGGAAAGAAGGCTCAAGGATGGGGAAATATTATCTTCTTCTTTGAAGAACCCTTTGCACAAAAAGAAACTTGGAAATCGCCTCTCAGAAAAAGAACAAGCTTCACTGCCTACCCCTGGAAAGAAATATGTTATAGGGGAACTTTGGAAGATAAGACTTTAAAACACTGAAATGAGGACTAATGCCTTTGAAGGAATTGACAGCACATAACTGACATGTGAGGGATGCTCATGGTATCAAGTTTGCACATTTCTGTTCTGTAACTACCAGCTCATGTTCAGGCTTATGGTGATAGAACGGAATTAGAGCAAGTAGATAACTCTTCAAACTGGAGGCGCTGGTCTCAGTGTCATTTTCTGCACAGTGGCTAGATGGGTGTACAGTACAAAGAGAAACCCACTGTGGATGTTGCGGTGCCTCAGTGACACGTTGGGTAAAGCTTACTGTGCCAGCTCAGACAACCCAACTCAAGGGCCTGGGTCAAAGTCACACTGCCATAACCTATTGCATATTTGAAGAGAAAAACAGTTCCAGCAGCAGCAGCAGGAAAGTTCCTCCATCCGGGAGAAAACGAGGTAGGGTCATTTGCATAGGGAACTTATCATACTAACTCCAAAAACAAAATAGTCCTGAAATCAGTCATTCCTTTGACAATGAAAATTGCTGCACGGCAGGCACCAGACCCAGGACACACTCTGTGCTTCTCTAGCCCAACTGTAACCTCCTTCAGACCCAGGATGCATATGTTGCTCTTCTCTAATCCCATCACAACTTCTGTAACGATTTCTGAAACACCCAGCAGAGAAGCGTCTAAGTGTTCTTAGATTACAGCAAACATCAAAAAGAGACAGCTAATTAACTACCAGCCTAATAAGACAGTAACACTGCAAAAACGTAGTTCTAAACAGCCAGAGCCATCAGCATCATCTCTACTGTAGGCTTTTTGTATCAGTGCACAGAGCACCAAAGCTCTCCAGGAACCTATCTGAGAAACACAGCAGCAGAAAATATTAACAATCAAACTGACCTACCCTGCTAACCACAAAACAATATGGCACATGGGAACATGCTCTGTGAGCAGCAGAACCTGCACCTCACCCTCAGCAGGACTCCACCTGTCTGAAACAAAGAGCATTGCTCTTCTCTCCCCTGCTCATTGCCACAGGGTCCATCCCACCTCCTTTAACTGATTTTGTTATTTTCACATCTGCAGAGATCTCAATAACTCACAAACAGATAGGTATGTTGGGTAGTACAGCCTGCAGAACAGTGGTACAATCATAACAATTTCTAATATGCTCGTAGCCAGTTGCAACCTTGCTGTAAAAGAGAAAGCAAAAAAATCTACATCAGGAAACCACAGACTTCCCTAATGGGTTACAGTGCATAATTGAGTATAAAATATAGTTATTGCTTGAACTACAGTTAAACTGAGATTTCCAGCTTCTCAAGTAAATGTTCTGCTACTGCTGCTAAGCTATGGTAATAATTTCTAATTGTGTGGGTTTTAAGTGAAAACAGAAAGAAATGCTGTTCGATTGATTACTGTAAACTATTCCTTCCAGTGCTACCAGGTCAGCAGAACAAGTCCTGGAAATCAGATGTCTTTTACCTAAACAACACTACCAGAATCTGGAAACTAACGAACCAATGCTGCAGTAGCATCACTCCCTTTATACAATTAGAGAGACAGCACTGGACACCATGAAATTGTCACACACCTTGCTAATGAACCATGTTTTATGCACATTTAATTAATTAATTATGGCTGAAGCCATTCACTGCTCACCAGCAACTGCTTTATTACACACAAACCTGACCACCTTACAAATACCACACTGGAGTGCTAATGAGCTATTAAGTGGGACTGCATGTTACAAGCAATTTTGTGGGAAATCAAGTAATAAGAGATCAAATAGAGGAGCTTTTAATCCAAGTGAGATAATTAATTGCACCTCCTGTCTCACAGCTTTCCTAATATTTTACAAGAAAATTAAAAAAAAAAAAAAAAAAAAAAAAAAAAAAAAAGCTTTCTCATCAAGTTAATATGCTCTTATTGCCAAAAACTTTTAAAATTACAAGCGCCATTTAGCAGGTATGACAGGAATTATTATTTACATAGTGCTTTCTCCTTGGGATTCCGAAGTACCACAGAGACATCATTCAAACACTGGGGAAGGAGTGTCACTGATCCCAAAGAGCTGGAACAACAAGTGAGGGAGGAAAGAGGGGAAGGTTAGAGTTTGTACATGGCAGCCAGTACTTTCCTGGTTCCCATTCACTATTCTGTCACCCATCTGCTTTTCAAAACCATGTCAAATATATGTAGGATGGAGAGAACATCCAGTGCACTTTGTCAAAGGATGGGCGGAACAGCAGATCTTGCACTTGAGACAAATCTTGAGGGCCAACAGGGCAGAAGAACAGTGATGAGAGACTGCTTCTCCAGCATTACACCTTGATGGACTCTGCAAAGAGTCTGCCTTGACATCCTGAAGATCCCCTATACCTGTGCTGCTCTGTTAAGCCCTAGAACCTGCTGCCCCTGCACATTCCAGCCTGGAATAAGAAGACATTTGTTAATGCATCCCCTCATGTACCAGATACATTTAAAAAGAAGCCCCTAGCACACTATCCAACCAAATCTGTGGTCCTAGCGGGCCAGGAAGGAATTAACTCCATCCCACTTTTAATTTTCCTTTTATCATAAGGGTGCTCATAAGACAGTACAAAATATGACTAGAAGATTAGAAGATCTGGTATTCAAACCCCTTCTCAGCTATTGATCTGACTCAGAAAAAAAACAGTCTGCTAAGTCTAAATCAGGAATTTGTGCCTTAGGGTCACCAGATAGGAGAAGGACTGCTTCCTGGGGAGGAACCACATGATATGCCCCGAGTCTATACATACCAAGGCATTCCACATTCTGTGAGTGTCATCTGCTGCCAATTTCTGTGGCTGGAATGTATCTGAAGACACTCCTCTACTGCTGTGGTGTTGATGTAAGATTAAGTTTTCTTGTGAATTTCTACCAAATTTTTTTGAGGTAATTTTCCATAAGATGTCTGTCTTCTCAGGAGAACAGGTTAGGTCTAGCACGCTGCAGGTTTGAAGTTGCTAGGACAGCCAAAAATTTCGCAGTTCCATGTCACTTTTGTAGCCTAAATAACACTCTTCTACAGTGAGACTCTTTAGTTTGTATACGTGTATATGCAAGTGTATTATAAATCCCTGAGGCTTTCACAGAACTTTTCGTCTACAGCTTTGTCTCAACATAACTTAGCCATGCCTTCCATATCTCCCATAGAGTCTGAAGTAACATGATGAAAGTATGCTTCATTTCTCCCTGGATCATGAATTACTTGTTCACTATACTTAAGTCTCATTTTTTAGTTCACTGGCTGATACCATCATCCCTGTTATCCAATTATTTCCTTCCCCCTTAAACCTTCTAGTCTTTCAGTATTCTACAGCCAATCATTAGTTAATTCCTGTTGACTTTTATCATTTGTACTTTCCCTAATTGGTTTGTCACATTCCTATTTCCTTTTCATTCCATTTCCATTTTTATTTTCCTACATTCTAACTTTCTTCCTCCAATTTATTTTCCCCTACATAAACTATGATTTTTATTGTTGTTGAATGCAGCCTGCAGGCTAAAAATTATAGTCAGCCCCAAACCAAGCGACCGTAGTGCTTCAGTTTCTCACAGATTCATTTCAGAAAAGCGGTTCTATTTGGCTAAATTTCCTTTTCTGTATTTCTAGCCACTGAAGAAGCTGCACATACGATAAATATTTAATAAGAAATCCCCTTCAGCTAAATTCAGGCCCCACAGCATCTCATTACCACATCTCAGAATAGTATCCTCATTGTCACTTGTTTAATTATGCTAGGAAAGAGTTGAATTGTGTGGCTGTTGGGATCAGAAAGTGATTAAATTCACTTGGCAAGACATTGGATATCTCATTACGATCCTCATTTAGCACTTCTAATTGAGTCCATTTAAAAATATATATTTTTTAGATCACTACAATCCTGACTTAGGATCTTTCCAACACTGTAAATATTTCCTTAACTTTTCCCTTTTCTGATATAAATTTCTGCCATGAAAAGAATCCTGTAAAGATCAAAAGCGACTTGATGTACTGGTGCACCACTAATCTTTTCAAACCACTGTCACTCTTATGAGCAAAAGGAACTGAAACTCTCTTGAGTAGACACTAAATCTCTCTTTTCTATGCACTGATACTTGCTGAGTATATTGCCCTCTATAAATGGTCATAAATGACAGCTTGCTCCCAGCAATCCCTATGACCATAGCTTTCTAGAAGTTTGAGAGCCTGTCTCCTCATGTCAGGTGGGAGCATCAGCACACTGAAGGTGAAGATGAGGATGCTGGTGGGGAGGAGGAGGTTTCTGCTTTAAGAGTTACTACTTTGCAAGAAATTCACTTCTGTAAAGAAAGCCAGCAGAAGAGCTAAGTATCATTTCAATCATAATTAATAGCTCAAAAGAAGACTCAAGTGATGTACCAGTGCCAGATGTCTGCGCAGGGGTCTAATTTCATCCCAAGACGTCAGATGGGAGAGAGCATTCTACTAAAGTCAACGTATGTACAGTTTACCAGCATAGATACAGTTCTTATACTAGTATTGGAAAAGCAACTTAATGGCATCTCAAGATAAGCTCTCACAGCAGTGGCTACATGCAGTCAGAAATACAGAGGCTGTTCACGTGCACACTTACAAGAAACTGTCCAAAAACGACCTCATAAAAATAGACCTTTAACAAATTGTGGGTAACGTCCGTGCTAACTCAGTCCTGTTCCAGTACAGAAACACTGACGAAAGTCTCTTCCTCATAATGAGATATAAATAACATACATATATCCTTATATTAACTGTCTTTAAATAATAAAATATTCCGAATGGTGGGATTAAGGACTGAGTATTCTAGGACACTGTTCCTTATGAACATCCTTAGGAGTCTTTACTAGCAACCACAAAAGCTACACCTTTGTTTCATGGAGATGTAGAAAGGAAGGAAGGTATTTTAAGAAGCCCTGGAGAAATTCTGTAGCAAGACTTACAGAAATAAGAAATAGGAAATCTTGAATCAACTCAAATAAGTCATATACACAACAATCTGTTATATACATAAAAACAAAGATGGAAAAAAGTTATATGTCTTTGCCAAAGCCTCTACAAAAAGGGCAAGAGGTACCAAGAAATACACCTCTAACAACCTCCTTGTCCATACAGACAGATGCTCTGACTGAGTATAGCATTACCACTTTCAGTTTGCTCCAACACTCGGCATGCTACAGTGGCCAACTAGCCCTTCCTGTAGATTCTCATATATAGCAAAGATACTCCATTTTCCAAAATCCAGTCATCTCTATTTCTCATCCCCTCTAGAAAAACTTCATTTTTGCATAATCTCCCATGCACAATTCCTCTTTTCAAGAAATAAAGAAGTTTTAGGGTTTCCTTTTCACAGGTGTAAACTCACCTCTAAGAGAGACTATACCTGCCCCACCACAGCTGAGGATTTGGCCCTTTACTTTTAGTACAGAAAGTTTCTTTTAGTAGAGAAAGTTTCTCTAAAATTGGTACAGTGGTTTCCTAGAGCTATCCTTAGCTACAGAAAAGCCCAGATTTTGGAGACTGGTGGTCTTACTTAATTTTTGAACTACTAAATATTTGCCGGCATAAACATCTCTTCTACAAATTCTTTAAAGTTTATGAATGTAAACAAAGGGGGAAAAAAATAAGAAATGGCAGAGAAAAACGTAAAGTCTCAAAGCCACCATCAGCCCTAGGATTTGTGGTTCTCCTGAGTGTGTTTTTTTAGTGTGTCTGTTCAAGCTACCGCAGGAGATTGACTTTTAAGGTTGATGGTATTGATCTAATTCATAGCCCTATACTCATTTATCATGATTCTTTAATCAATAGTGGAGCTACTTAAGATATCCGGAGTTTGGTCCTTATTAATCTAGATGACATTTTGATAGAACCTATATCCTCAGGGGCTCTTGTCTTCTAGGTCAGCACTTCATTTCACCTTATCTTTCCTCAAGGTGTGTGAGCAGAGAGAAGACATTAATGTCACTTGCCTCACTATTTTTTTGATGTGGCAACACCATGATTCTGACTCCTCAGCAGGTTTCCTGATCACATACACATACAGGTCAGGTGCTGAGCTGGTGATAGCTGATATCCTTTCAGCAGAGCCACTGTGGTTTTCAGGGCTCTCCTTCACAGTCCATTTTGGCTGTGTGCCACCAAAGACTCACCCACTAAAGTGTTTCCACATTGCTTCCTGCCCCAATGACGTCTTCCTACCCCATAAACATGTTTACTCAACCTCACTGTTAGTTATAATCTCTTCTCACAGCACTAGAGGATTGGGGATTATCGCCACCAAGGTCAGTCAGGTTACAGGGACTGGTATGGTCATGCTACATCCATTCCTCATGGAACTCTATGAACTTCAAGTCAGTTGTATCAGAAAAATAATTTCTTCTATTGTTCCAGAAAGAAGAGCAAATATAGTCAATAACCATCTATAGATTTCTCCTAAGCCCACCACAATTCTTTGTGGACTAAATTTAACCCTGCATTCAGGTCTTCACATCCACTTCATTTTTTAAAGTAAGTTTATCTAGGAGAGAAGTAGTCCTTGAACTGGCATTCTATAGAAAGGAGTGAATTCCACCAGTCTATTTAGCAGAATTCATAGCTTCCCAAAACAATATAACTACAGCTACTCCCTGACATGCAGAGAAATGTCATCTTTAAGGAGGACTGCAGCATCTTGTATCTCAAAGGCAGAATAAGTAATGCAGGGTGACAGATGCTTTCATAGATGTTTTTGCATTGTAGAATTTACACAGCACATACATAAATATATCTACCACACATGCAAGAAAGACTTTATTTACACATTTCCTTCTTGTCATGTTTAATTCACACATTCACATGCACAGTCTGCTGTGTTCCAACTTGGCCAAATTTCACCAAACTCTATCTTCCCTCAGCACTGCAACATCCTGAGGGCACACAACTGAGAGAAGAGGGAAAGCCTATTAAGTGATGAGGATGCAACGTTTATAAAAATTGTGTGCTGGGTATTTGGGAAAGAATGAAAAAAATTTCAAGGGCTGCACTGAAGTGAGCTGAATAATTTTAAAATACTAAATCAAGGCCTTAATTACTATGTCTCTAATCTCATGCAGTCACACTTCACTTTGAGGCAATTTGTGATTAAATAATAATACTTTAAGGCAAATAACAACACTTGGCACTTTTATAGTGCCTTTTGCCTAATTAGTTTGGGATTAGTTCCTTCACATTGGGTATGGGGCTTTGAAGATATAAAGCGCTAAGTATCATTATGACCCGAGGACCTCAAAGCATTTTACCCATACGCATTAATTAAGTATCAGACCACTCCTATGAGGTAGGTAAGTATTTTTGTACCCCTTTGTATTCAGCAGGCCCAAATGGAAGGTGTGTTGGCCAGCGTTTTCAAGCTTGCACACATGTTCTGTAAGCGCCCATGTGTACAAGATGCCTTGCCGAGCTGGGCTTTCATTGCTCCACAACCAGAAAGCATCCATACAAGCACCTCGCTTCCAACTGCAAGACTCTCAGAACAGTAAGCTCCACAGTGGTGGCTAGGTGTGCTTACAACAGCTGGGAAATCAGATTGTATCTTTTTCTAAGGAACAAGTTCATTCCTACCTGCAGGGAGCCCAGTTGGATAGCTATCCCTCATCGCTGTGGTCAAAGCTTTACAGAATGAAGAGTGAAACTGAACCATTCCAACAAATCAAATCCAGGGATTTACCTGGTGGAGTCAGGAAAAGTCACGGCCCTGTTTCAGGCTGCATGGCCCTCAGTTCTTCTCCAGAAACAAGAGATGCCTTCTTCTGTTTGTTTCCTAAAACCAGCAGATCTCAAAGGCTGCCTAGGAGTCACAGGTTGTTAGCAAAGCAAAGAAAGGAAACTTCTTCCTTTTTAGTTCATCCATTATGAAAACATAAACCAGCAATAAGGTGGTACAGAATCTTCTTTCTATTCATAATTAATATTGTACCTGAAGCAGTCACCTGCAGAATAAAGGAGGTATGAAAGGATTTTAACTGACTTTGATAATTAAGAGTATTTAATGTCCTTTAAACAAAGTTTAAAAAGGAAGAAATTCACAATCTGCTTGAATGTTCTTAGTTCAACAAAATCTTTGAGTTGACAGCTAATAATTAATTAACAATGAATGGTGTCTTTCAGCCTGTCATCGTGATTGACACTATCATCTTCTGAAAAGTGAAAGATTTGTTAATGTGGCAGACTACAGTCTGGGAAACGTTAAAGCTTCACAGTTCTCACTGCTTTCAGCTAAATGCTTGACATGACAGGTTAGCTCACTCAAAAAGGACACTCTTCAGAACAGCAGCAACCTCTGCTGGTGGAAGCATGGATTCCCCTCCGAGCAGTGATTTTGCTTCAAAAAGTCAGGAGAAAAGAAGGATCAAGTGACCTGACTGGCTCAGAAAATCTGGGAGCTACAATTTGCTGGGGGGCAGGTCAACTGCCTGGGAAGCATTAAAGTGCACTTTTGCCCAGTGCTGATTGCCTTCCCAGGCCTCAGACGCAGCAGGGTGTGAGCTACGAAGGGCCCAGGGCAGATGCTGGCTGGGGGGGACCACTGTGAGAGCCCTTGCCCCCCCACAATCACTCAGCTCAGCACTGCGACTCATGCTTTACTCTGGCATATTCATCAAATAAGTACAAAGCAGCTGTCTAAGACAGTCACTGGGAGATAATTTTTGGTTACACATATATGTTGATTTTCTTTTAGTCCTATTTTTAAGGCACTGCCAAAAACTATGAAGTGTGTTCTAACTTAAAATAACTGACCTGATTAAGTTAATCAAGCAGCAGAGTTGTATTCCATTCTAGCAAACAGTGAGTCCTGCTTTCTCATCTCCTCAATATTGCTACTGTCTACCGTGGATTCAGCTTCTCATCAGCCTTCCTCCCTGACTGTTGGCTCTTTCACCTTAACTCTCAATGATGGCAACGTCTATGCTGGTAAGCCAGCTGTGCTCAGGGCTGTCACCTTAAAGCCCACCCAGCCCCAACCCCTGCCATGGGTTGTCTGCTCCCCTAGCTCAGGCTGCCCAGGGCCCACCCAGCCCGGCCTTGGGCACCTCCAGGGGATGGGCACCCACAGCTCAGGGCAGCATTGCCAGGGCCTCACCACTCTCTGAGTAACTTCCTCCCAACATCTAACCTACATCTCCTCTCGTTTAGTTTAAAACCATTCCCCCTTGTCTTATCACCATCTTGTGTCATGTAAAAAGTTGCTCTCCCTCTTGTTTATAAGATCCCCTCAAGTACTGGAAGGCCACAATGAGTTCTCCCCAGAGCCTTCTCTTCTCCAGGCTAAACAAGCCCAGCTGCCTCATCCTTTCTTCATAGGACAGGTGCTCCAGCCCTCTGAGCATCTTCGTTGCCTCCTCTGGACAGACTCCAACAGCCCCACATCCTTCTCGTGCTGGAGGCCCCAGGCCTGGACCCAGTACTCCAGATGGGACCTCACGAGAGCAGAGCAGAAGGGGACAATCTCCTCCCTCCCTGTTGCCACCCTTCTGCTGATGCAGCCCAGGACATTGTTGGCCTTCCGGGCTGTGAGTGCACACCACTGGTTCATGCCCAGCTTTTCATCCACCAGGACTCTTAAGTTATTGTCCACAGGGCTGCTATCAAGAAGTTCTTCTCCCAGTCTGTACACATACCTGGGATTGCCCAACCCATGCTGAATCTCATTAAATTCACATGTGCCCACTTTTCAAGCTTGTCCACGTCTCTTTGGATGGAATCTCTTCCTTCTATTGTATCAACTGCACCACTTAGCTTGGTGTCATCAGTAAACTTCTTGAGAGTATCTTTGATCCCACTGTCTGTGACACTGAGAAAGATGTTGAGGAGCACTGTTCCCAAGACAGATCCCTGGGGGGGCATCTCTCATGAATGATCTCCACCTGGACATAGAGTCACTGACCACAACCCTCTGGATACGACCATCCAACTAATTCTTTATCCATTGAACAGTCCAGCCTTCAAATCCATCTTTCTCCAATGCATGACCACATCAAAGACCTTGAAGAAGTCCAGCTAGATGAACCAGTTTGCCCCTCCTTTGTCCACCAATCCCATCACTCCATCACAGAAGTCCATCAGACTGGTCTGGCATGATCTTCCCTTGGTGAAGCTGTACTGGCTGTCTTGGATCACCTGCTCATCCGTCAAGTGCCATAACGTCTTTCCACGAGGATCTGCTCCATGATCTTCCTAGGCATAGAGGTGATGTTCAGCAGTCTGTAGTTCCCCCGGTCTTCCTTTCTACCTTTCTTAAAAATAGGAGTGATGTTTCTCTTCTTCCAGTCACCAGAGACTTTGCCTGACAGCCATCAATTTTCAAATACGATAGAGCAGGATGGCAACCGCGTCAGCCAGTTCCTTCTGGACTCTGAGATGCATGTCATCCAGCCCCATAGACTTGTACACACTGAAGTCTCATGAGGTGATCTCTGGCTTGCTTTCTCTTACAGTGGGAGGGATATTGCTACCCCAATCTCCATCTAGAGGTTCAAGGAAAGACATGGGAAGCCTGACAGCCAGGGAAGCCTTTTCTTGTGGACACAAGACTTATGAACACTTCTCATGCCTTACCCTTCCTTGTGTCTTTTTCCTCTTCCTTTCCCATCAGACATAGAAACTACTTTGCTTCTTCTAACAAATTTAGCTGCCCAGGAACTGTTCTCATTCTCCTCCCATTTCCTCTGTCTCTGTGCACTAGTATTAGTGTATTCCGTCTCCCTGCTCAGAAGGTTCCCACACTGACTACTTGCTTCTCCACCTGTTCATCCATTCCTTTTCAATCTCCACAACTCCATTTCACCAATTTTGTCTGTATAATATTTTTTCTTCCGCTTTTTCACACAAGCTCTGTTCCATCCTCCTGTCACATCAACATTCTTCTCTCTGGCGTTTCCAGTGGTACTTCCCCAGTACCATTCCCTCCCAAATGATGCTGCAAAACCCTTTTTTTCCTATCTCATCCCCCGTGCTCATGTGTGGCTGTTTTCCACTTTTTCTTTGGGCTTCCCTTCTATTATTTATGAGTTGTTTGCTTTGAGTTTCAAGGCTGTTCATGATTTACTGACACATCCCATTTCCTCTCATCTGCTCCCAAGATGTCAGTTCTTGTCTCCAATCAATCCTTGGCATCAAACTTCTCCATTTGCTACTTTTAAAGATCAGGACTTTATTTCCTTCTCTCGTTCTGTCCCCCCACACCATGAAACAACCTAAAAGCTCATTCATTCAGTTTTTCAAAATTATCCTTTCTAATAATGTCTAGAAAGAAACTGACATCAAAGGCTATTTTTTGTTCAGATCTTGTCACCCAAAATACTACTTCCTTACATTACTTATACTGCTATCTACCAGGAATGGTCAAAATCCCTAAATGGATCTTGTGGTTGCTACACAAATGTAAGTACTAAATAACAAATAGAACGTGTAGGCAAAGTACACAAAATTCATACCACTCGCTCTTTGCAGAGAAAGCTCCAGAGAACACCCACAAATAAGCCAGAAGGCCCACGCACATTGAAGGCTTATGTGCCAATATTGATGATAGAAGATGCTCAATCTCTCTTCACTAGTTTACCAGATCAGGCACCAACCTCCTTCAGGTGTTCTCAATTTCAAAGGAAGAAGTGCAGGGAGAGAAGGGGGAGAGCATTACAAGACATCCTCAGTAATATATCATTACTCTGAAGATGGAACTCAGGGAACTTTGTATTACGTATTGCTAAAAGCACCACAAGTCAACAGATGCAGAAGAGCACAGCAACCTGACTTCTGCAGGACTCCTGCAAGCACAGTCTGCTTAGTTAAAGGCTTTAATTAACAACTTTGCAAAGGACAATGAGATTACAGCAATTATTCACAGCAGGCAGCCTGCTTTTTCTTCCTCCAGACTCCAGCGCTTGCTTCAGCCTGCATTCCAGATAAATATTTTATTCTGTATGGATAGAAGGTTCATTTTGCAAGTGACAAAAAGAAATAATCAATTGTCATATACACAGATCCTGATGTACCTGGTTAATGTAATCATATGTCACTGCAAAACATCTTGTCAGAATTTTGTAACTAAAAAAGCTATTGCATTAATAAGGGCAATGCATTTAATGGAGATGAGTACCTTGTGTAAGATGATCTTCCAAAGCAAAAACCAATACTACAAAAGCAAAGCCTTGATAACCTTACCCTACAGACTTCAGTACCCTTCAATGCTCTTTGGTCCAATAAAGTGCCCTTTTCTGCTCTATAATAGTGCTACTCAGATAAGCAGCACTGACCAATCAGTGTTCAGTATCAGGCTACAGTATTTTTCAAAGGACAAAAAGCATTTCTTTCCCATTGAGTCAGCAGGATATCTATTTTCTTGTAACAAAGAATTTTCTGAACTGCTGAGAAATTTGTCAAAACAGAATCACAAATGATACATTAAACAGCCAGAGTGGAGAACTTATTATTAGGCATTAAAAGAGAAATCTGTAAGTTTACAAGAGTAGGACTGTGTACTCAACTTCATAAATTCTCTGTAAATGAGAAATCAAACATAAAGGGCAAACATTTAATCTATAGCAAATTCAGTCATTTTAATCATAACCACTCACAATCCTACAGTCTTACACTTCATCACATACACAGCAAAAGGCAACTAGCAGGGCATAAACATGCACCTGCTTAGTGCTCTGCAGTGTGCTGCAGTTATTTAAATATGACTTATCAAATCACCAGAAGGAATGTTATATTGATGAAATGCCAGCTCCCTCTTTTGCAATTGAGCCCATAACAAAGGTCAGACACTGGTCAGACCTCAGAGGTTCCAGGAGCAGGACAACACCTTTCTTCTTCCAAAGGCACACTCTGCTCACAGGGTTGGAAGGTCTCATTGCTTTCCTCTGGCCCCATGAGTTTCAGGCAGTTCATTGCAATTGTCCAGAAGGGCTACAGTGCACCCCAGTAACCTAGTGTTTAAGGCCATATTCAAGAAGGAAAGGTGAGCTCATATACTCACAGGTCAATTACCTTAACAAATCCAGATGTCCCCCACCCCATCCTCCAGCTATTCAGCCACTGTATGAAAAGGGAAGGAGAGAGAATATTCTGCTTACTGCATCAGCCTCTATCACCTTTTGTCATTTCAGTATGCAACACAGGACACACAATAAGCAGAGCTGTCTCACTTGCATACACTGATCTGATGCCAATGCAGGGTGCTCATGGACAAAAGAATAAGAGAACTATACATCTATGAACAGTAGCATACATATTTAGAGTAAACATTGTATATAGCAAAATTAATTCACTTATCTCCTTCCAAATTTGACATAATATGAACAGGGGACTTTTTAGAATTCATTTTTTTTGTTGTTGTTTTAAAAACAGGGAGTATGTGGTACAAGAAGATAAGGATCTAAGTGTTTTGAGAGAGTGACTCAGGGAAGATTTTTGTGAAGAGGAGAAATCCAAAAGTTGATTCAAACTCTGTCCTCATACTTGCTATTCACTTAACTAGTGATGTTAAATAAACCCAAGCATCTGAAGATAGCAAGGGGTCATAAATAGTTTAGAGACGGGGGAAGATAAGCAACAGTAGTACTGGCACATTTCTTTATTTGAACAATTCCTTTAATTCAGCATTAAAAAGGAGAGTTATCCTCATCATTTCAGAATTTCAGTCTCTGTGGCTGAAACATACCCTGGGTTATTGTGCACATCTATCCTGCAGGCAGTCAAATACAAGCTTTCCTCTCCTTTCCTGTTCACCTCTCACACTAACCCATGAGAACATGCGGAGTTCCCTTGCTAACATGGTATCTGCCAACACCAACAGTTATTCATGCATTACTGCAACCAAAGCTGATGGATAAAACACAGACAGAAAAAACAGTCCTGGAACTCGAGGAGAGCTCAGTATGAACACATACTGAATAACAGGTGCAATATATCAATATCTATTTTAATTTGCCCACTGCTAAAATATCTGAATGGTCTCTGTTGTATGTATATTTTCAGTGTTTTATGACTTCAGGAAGAACACGGATAAGAATGCACAGAGGATTTCAACCCAAAAATTCCTCTAATAATACATTAGGATGTAGAATTGAAAACATTTCTCTGCAATGGGCTCTCAATGGGAATTGTTGAATCAAGGCCTGAACCACTGATTGATCACCTGAGGCAAGCACTGAGTCAGCTGCAGGAGCACAGGTGAACGCAATTCACCTGTGTGACTGGAAGGGATGGAGCCTGGCTCCGCCTCTCCTAGACCCCATTTAAGGGCTGACTGCCACTGGGGATGGATCTCTTTCTGGAGATTGCTCCCTTTTGAGTTTTTACTGTGAGCCTAGGATGTGGGTGAGCATTTCATTTATTTTTGATTATCTCTTTCTTCTGCGATAATCTTTCTAGTTATACAACCTGTAAAATACCAGCCTAGCTATGCCACTCTGCTAATTGTTTATTTGTTGATGGCACATTCGACAAGCCAGCCAGGAGTAGACTATCTATGCCTGACCACTCTGGGGTATATATATGTGGTTAGACATATGGAATACAGTTAAACACAGGACTGTATGTATCTGCTGTGTTTCTGGTCACCAACCCCTACGATCACCAGGAAATGATGATGTGGACACATTGACTCGAGTTCAATTGATTGAGAATTCACCATCTAAGAACGTTACCTGTTGGTTACATCAGAAGCTATGGCACGCTGGACAAAAGACAATGTGGGCAGCTGCTAAAGCATGGGGGCTGCTCATACAACTCTCTGATATCACCCAGGCATGCTGAAACTGTGATGCTTGTTCCAAGATGAGACCGAGATTGCTGCCTGAAACAAGAGCCCATCTTGCTAGAGGACACAATCCTCTCCAGCGACGGCAGGTTGATTACATTGTGCCCCTCCCTTGGTCTGAGGGTGCAAGATATGCCCTCGCCTGTGTCAATACCGCAAGTGGGCTAATGCAGGCCTATCCATTACCAAGAGCAACCAGGCATATACCATCAAGGCACTTACTAAGCTGATGTCTGCCTATGGGACACCTCAAGTCATTGAGAGTGACCAAGGGACTCATTTTACTGGTGTAATGATACAACGCTGGGCAGAAGAAAACAATGAATGGTGATTCCACCTGCCATATAATCCAACAGGGGCAGGCCTCACTGAATGTTATAATGGTATTCTTAAGGCTGCCCTGAAGACAGACTCTCAGTCCCTGCAGGGGTGGACAAAGACTCTATGAAACCCTGCAGGACCTGAATGAAAGACCTAGAGATGGCAGACCCAGTGCTCTGAAAATGCTACAGGTAACATGGGCCTCCCCACTTAGGATCCAAATTACAGGCACTGATAATCAGGTAAGGCCTCAAATTGGCAATGAAAATAATCTTCTGCTCCCTGCCCCTGAGAATTTAGAACCAAGTGCCCATAGAATAAAATGGCCTTGGAAGGTGGAGGTTGGACCAAAGTGGTGTGGCCTACTTGCAACTTTGGGGAAGATTACTGGAGGTGGGAGGCTCAGTAGTCCCTCCAGTAATTGGTACATGGCCTACTTATATTGTGGTCAATGCTCTGGTCTTCATTACTAAAGGGACCCCCATCATGTCTTTATGGGAGATCAAGACACCCCCTTTGGTGCCTGACATAGTTGTGCAGCTGCCGATATCTGGCCAAAAGGTATGCTACAGGCAGCTGGGGTATGCCCCAGTACAAGCCGAAGTGTTGACCCAGGATAGAAATATGGCCTGTATCTTGCCCTGGAGGGCGGACCTTCCCCTCCTGGTACCCCTGAAACATCTATATTACTCTCTGTGACTCTTTGAGCCTCTAGGATCACCGGAAGGAACGAAATGCCATCGAAGTGTTCCAGTGTTGCTGTGAGATCATGTGCGACACCTGGTGATGGTCTACCTGGGACTGATGGAGCATAGGATGGACCTGCACCACATGACTATATGCCTGCAGTAACACCACCAAGCACTGGCCCATGAAAGAGCATGAACCTCCACCATACACCAATTATCACTCAGCTTAAATTGTCAACATGCATCGCGATGGGCAATTGTATAAGCATCGTGATATGTCGGATCTCTGCATCAAGGAAGACTCACCCTCTTGTTAATGCAATCACTGCTTCATGCCATGAAGGGTGGAGTGTATGGGAACTGTTGAATCAAGGCCTGAACCACTGATTGATCACCTGAGGCAAGCACTGAGTCAGCTGCAGGAGCACAGGTGAATGCAATTCACCTGTGTGACTGGAAGGGATGGAGCCTGGCTCTGCCTCTCCTAGACCCCATTTAAGGGCTGACTGCCACTGGGGATGGATCTCTTTCTGGAGATTGCTCCCTTTGGAGTCTTTACTGCAAGCCTAGAATGTAGGTGAGCATTTCATTTATTTTTGATTATCTCTTTCCTCTGCGATAATCTTTCTAGTTATACAACTTGTAAAATACCAGCCTAACCATGCCACTCTGCTAATTGTATATTTGTTGATTGTACAGGCTCCATCTGCCCTAGATGTTTACTTGCTCCAATAACACTTCCTGTAAGAAAACACTTGTTTTCTTCAGACTTTTTTATTATTTTAAATCTAACATGTCTCCATAGCAGTAGAAAGTTAATCTTTAATTGATGAATGCAAAAGCTTAGACAAACCACAAATGCGCTATTCAGCATGTCAGGCTTACAAAGGAAGTTCTAGTTCTATCAGGTTTCCACACCACATACAGCTGCAACACTGGCTTATATTACTAATCACTTGCAGTATTTGTGTCTTGGGTTGTAACAGATGGTGTTTGTGAAGCATGCAAAAGCTCTGAATTGCCAAATGGTACAGCAGTTGAGATAAGGAAAGAAATCCTCCGAACAAAACACCCATCCCTACTGCGAAGGCTGGAATGTGAGCAGTGTTTAAATTATTCCTACTCCCTGAAAGCACATTACATTTAGAAACTCTTAACCCCTGCAATTAAAATACTCAAAAGGCCATTGAGGCTAAAGGCTCTAACAGAAATCACACTTTAGGTAAGACTGCACTTCTTTTTTGCTAAGGGAGTACAAATACATAAGTGATTTATATATATATATATATTTTTTTTTTTTAAAGAAAGCATAGCTGAGAATATCTGAAGACTTTCTGTGCTGCCATGAAGCTGTGTTGTATCTGGGCTGTGTGCCCAAGCTCTGAGCCCCACTTGGCTCTTGCCATCAGTGCTCAGGTACAAGCTGAACATCCTCAAGGAGCTGGGTGATGATTCGAAAGCCAATGCTGACATTACAGTCAGTGGGTTAGTTAGCAGTGCCAGACCCAAAGCGCAGCAACATAAGATAAACCACAACCCAGGACTGATACTCCGAAAGGCCACAAGGACAGATTATCGCAGAATCCCAGAATTGCAGGGGTTGGAAGAGACATCAAGAGATCCAGTCCACCTTCTGTGCTAAAGCAGGTTCCCTACAACAGGTTGCACAGGTAGGCAACCAGACAGGTCTTGAATATCTTCAGAGAAGGAGACTTCACCTCTCTGGGCAGTCTGTTCCAGTGCTCTGTCACCCTTATCATAAGGAAGTTCTTCTGAGTGTTAGTACAGAACATCCTACATTCAAGTTTTAGACCATTACTCCTTGCCCTATTGCTACGCAACACTGAGAAGAGCCTGGCCTCAATGATTTGCCTCCCACCTCCCTCTGTGGAGAGTCATTTCCATGATTCCCATTTTCATGAGGTTTTTTTTTTTTTTGCCCATTTGCTGACCTGGTTTAAAAGATACAGAATGAACAAAGGATAATATGCATCTTCGTACTGGCACTTAACTTACTGATCAGGAGGTCTCTCAACAGTTTCACAAGCTTAACAAAGGAAGAAAGATGCTGGAGCCCAGGGCAGCTGCCAGCCAAGACTACAGAGCTTATTTTATAGGAAAGGATAGAGAAAACAGAACTGCTTTTTGTCCTATCCTTACTGGACTCATCAATCCTTGATCTTTCTAATGGCATTCACAAATAATGTGATAATACAATTATGACTATTTTTCTATTGCCTTAGTAACTAATGATAACAACATTGCACAGGTATTAGATGAGGGAAAAACCTATACCTCATAACAAAAACTGTAGATGACATTGTACTTTTTTGGACAAGAAAATAATCCCCCTCCAATTTTTATCATTCATTTTTAATTCCTTTTCCATTAAAAATATAGGCACAAGACAAAGATTTTTTTAGTTCCTTCAATTAAAAATAGAGAATATAGAGCCCTTTAAATATCATTTTGAATAAAGTGTTTTTTATGTGTGTTCTTTGGTTTTTTTTGTTTGTTCTTCTGTAAGCAAGACCTCTATAAGATATTCTGACCACTGCTAGATACCATTAGGCAGAGCTGAATCCCATTATACTAAACAAAGCTGGGTTCACTTTGTTCTGTGTTGCTTTTAAAACACTTCCAACAGACAGGCTCCAGATTCTCTCGTTGGCTTGTGTGTTTAATTTTACGATGATATTCATGCTGCCTTTGCTTTTAAAGGCATATAATTTTGTTTAAATGATGCTAATCTGAAAGTACAATGCCAGTCTGAGGAGCCTTTACAACAGGCTTCCACGACCTTGACATACAGCAGTGATGACATCTATTATCAGTGATACCTGACCAGTATTTTTGATATCCCACTATCAAATTCTGAACTACTGAAGAGAAAACAATTTGCTATTAGTCTTCACTGAAGCAGCACTGGTTCTAAAAGGGAGGCTCCAAAACATCACAAATTACATCTTGTAGCTGCAGAAGACAAAGCAGAGAGAATTAATACAGCACTAAAATACAGAAAAATGTGCCTGACTAGGCCATTTCAGATAACACACTGCCAAAGTGGAAAGCAGCACTCATCCAGAATGTGTATTAGCACTCAAGAAAATACACTTTGTCACATCTTTCTGTAGTAGCAAACCTATGGCAGTCAGGAGCACAGATAGTCGGCACTTGCCTTTTTTCCCTCAGCATGTCAGGCTTAGTGAGATACCAATAACACACTGCTTCTCTGAGTGCTTTCGGAAGGCCTGCTACTGGAAGGAGCAAGTGTTCTCCCAGGTATCCTCTCACAGAGGCGAGATTTGAGACGAACTCAGCCCTGCACACAGAAGCACACAGTGCTCTGTGCTTCTGCTGTACCACAAAATGATAAGGCAGTCAGCACAAGTGGAAGAAAAGCAGCTCAGTGTAAAAAGCTGGAGGGGCACTCGGGAATCACAGAATGGCCCAGGTTGGAAGGCCTCAAAGATCGTGAAGCTCCAACCCCCTCACCACAGGCAGGGCCACCAACCTCCACATTTAATACTAGACCAGGCTGCCCAGGGCCCCATCCAACCTGGCCTTAACACCTCCAGGGATGGGGTATCCACAACCTCTCTGGGCAGCCTGTTCCAGCACCTTACCACTCTCTTGGTAAAGAACTTCCCCCTGACATCCAACCTAAATCTTCCCTCCCTCAACTTAAAACCATTTCCCCTTGTCCTGCTGTTATCTACTCTTTCGAACAGTTGACTCCCCTTCCTGTTTATAGGCTCCCTTTAGGTACTGGAAGGCTGCAATTAGGTCACTCCGCAGTTGTCTTTTCTTCAGGCTGAACAAGCCCAGCTCTTTCAGCCTTTCTTCATAGGGGAGGTGCTCCATCCCTCTGATCATTTTTGTGGCCCTCCTCTGGACTCTCTCCAACAGCTCTCTGTCTTTCTTGTATTGGGGCCTCCAGACCTGGACACACTACTTCAGATGGGGTCTCACAAGGGCAGAGTAGAGAGGGAAAATCACCTGTCCCTGCTGGCCACCCCTCTTCTGATGGAGCCCAGGATACCATTTGCTTTCCAAGGTGCAAGAGCACCCTGCTGGCTCATGTTAAGTTTTTCATACATCAGGACCCCCAGGTCCTTCTCTGCAGGTCTACTCTAAACGATTGCTCCTCCCAGTCTGTACATGTGCCTGGGATTCCTCCAGCCCAAGTGCAAAACCTTGTACTTTGCCTTGTTGAACCTCATTAGATTCACCTGGGCCCACCTTTCAACTCTGCCAAGGTCCCTCTGAAAGGCATCCCTTCCTTCCACTGTGTCAACCGCACCTCTTAGCTTGGTGTCATCAGCAAACTTGCTGAGGGTGCACTCAATTCCATCATCGATGTCATTGATAAAGATGTTAAAGAGCACCGGTCCCAAGACAGACCCCTGGGGGACACTGCTCATTACCAGCCTCCACCTGGACATAGAACCATTAATCACCACCCTCTGTCTGTGGCCTTTCAACCAAGTTCTTATCCATTGGGTGGTCCACTCATCAAATCCATATCCCTCCAATTTGGAGATAAAGCATGTGGTGGGGGACCATGTCAAAGGCCTTGCTCAAGTCCAGGTAAGTGACATCGGTCGCCTTCCCTTTGCCCACCAATGCCATCACTCCACCATTGAGTGATCTGGTTCCCCAGTACCCACTCCGATAGGTACCAGAGGCCTAACGGATAACCTCCAAAAGGTCACCTCTCCTCTTCCTTAGGTCTTCTATTTACCTTACTATAGAACGACAGCACAAGTCAACAGCACAATTTGGTTTTTGAACCCCCATCAGTAGCTCAGCCCCTTACAAGGATGTACTTGTTTTGTCCCTTGCACAACACAGCTGTGGGCATTAAAATCCAAGGCACTACTGGCAAACCTAGAGGCAGGCGCATACTACTGCTAACTACTGTAGTGCTCCTCATCAGCTTCAATGCACTCATTTAACTGGTGACTCTTATCTAGCTCCTTCCTGATTTGTTTCATTCCACAATAATCAAAGTACTTGAATGGTTGAAAAGGCGACACTTTTGTCAGCTGTGTTCTCTACTGTTACCATTTATGGTGAAGAACATGAAATTTGGATTGAAGATCTCTGTACTTGTGGTACTTGCGGAGCTGAATAAGGAATTAACCTTCTGCCGTAGGAATACACCAGATATCGAACCTGAGGTTGCTGGCACTCAAAGCGGAAGGTCTGAACTAGAGGCCTTCCACATGTCAGATGTCCTGCAGGATGGCCTCTTATGAATGGTAACAACTGGAGATGTAAAAATTGCATGCTACAGTAACACAAGCCACATTCATCAGCATTATTAGGCAAAATCCTGGGACCACTTGACTTTTATTAGTAGTTAAAGAAGGATCAAATGAGCAATCAGTCTTACTAAAGTACATGAGTGTGAACCGAATCAAGCTACAGAAGCTTACTTTATATTTTATGTAAAAATAGGAAAAGTAATACATAGAATCGAGCCATTAAAATGCATGTGCATTTGTGTGCAAGTTCTCTTTCTTCTCTTCCCAGCTTGATAACTATATTGTTAATAAGAATAAAATATCAGCCTTTACTTGTACACATACCCAAGATCTTGTAAGTCATTACAACATGTTTTTGAGATTTGCCACTTCACTGCTATATAAAAAGCTTCCTGAAAAAGTATTAACAGATGGCCTCTCACTCTCTGAGACTGTTTGCAATACACCAGATGGCAACCTGAAAGAGAAAATCCAACTTACATTTTCAAAACTGAAGGAAAATGTGACAATATCCTCACAATAAATATACAGCACGAAGGTAGCAATAAATGATCTGTTCGAAGCAAACTGCCTTTCTTAATTTAAGCACTGAATCTAGCCCTCATTTTATAACATACTGCAGAATGTTTCATATCTGGAAGTAATTTCTGACGCAAGCTGAAAGTTTGGTTTAAATGAACAACAGGTTTATGAGAGGCAAGGTTATTTGAAAGAGCAAAAAGAATGGGCTAATAGCCTCAGGGGTTAAGATTTCATACACTGAATCTCTGGTATTTGGTTTGTGTCTAAGAGCTAATCAGGGGGTTGCCGCAATTTTGCATTAATATTAGAAGTATTAAACCCAACTTGACAGTCAGAGTTTGGTTAGGGGAAGGTAATAACTGTTCCAGATACTTATTGCTTCCTAGCATTCTGATTCACCTGCTAGAGAACAGCTTAGCTCTCCTCAAGAGACCTGGAGAGCTCTGCTAAATACAACAACTGCTAACTGCTTGCTGTGCTCCTTGCTGTTCTTTGGGATTGCAACTACCATTTAGATTGATCATGTTATCCTTCAGATAAAGCAAATAACCCTCGCTTCTCAAAGAAGTCCCACTGAAATACAAGGGCCACTGATGGGGTTAGAGATGTTTTCCAGCACACATTACGAAACAGAGGAACAGATCTTTGTACTTGTACAGTGTTACAGCAATGGGCCTTCTTCTTTGGTAAAGCTTTGATGAGTCACCGCAATTTCGCAGCATCCATTTAAGTTATGATCCTGTGCCTAAAGGCCCAGGGGATTCTGGAGAGATGAAAGAAATTCTATAGGCAAGGACAGGTAACTTTCCAATATCTCAACACAGTGGGTCAGTAACTGTACATAGCAAGTTCACCTTTCATCTGAGAACACACCTGGAAAGCCCATCGATTTCTTCCTCCAAAGCTACTCTGAAGCTGAAAGACTGGCAGTGGGCATATAAATGCCTACACCTGCTTTCCCAGGAACAGAGTTACCTATTGTGCCACCTGGTTTTAAGCAGAACCCCCTACTGAAGTCAATATGCTATAAGCACAAAATTCCTGTAAGATAAATCATAGAATTACAGACCAGATAGCTGTCCTACCATAGCCTATGAAAGTAAACTATTTGTATAAAGCTAGTATTTATTATTAATAACATAAAATATTTATAATACAGCAGATGTACAAGAATTGTCACAGGCAAAGTTTTCCTCTTTACTTTCTCATTGGCAGCAAACCCATTTACACTAGCTACAAACAATAACAAAAATAACTCTATGGAGATAAGACAATAACGGGACTACTGCTGGGCTTTCTGTGTAACCATGCCACCATGCAGCTGTAAGACCTTCTTTCTTAGCCCAGGATGGTAGACTGTATAAACCATTTAAGAGTTTTGGGGAAGAGGCAGGAAATTGGCAAAGTTCCAGCCTTTCAAAGTCAACTGTAACATGCTCATGGATTTCACCTGGAGCTGGATCAACTTTTCTCCTAAACAAACATTGTATTAGTTGCCAGCTTATATTTTATAACTTCACTGTTTTCCCATTGGACTTTGTCTTCCTGTTGGATGTAGATCCATAGTGCTAAAAGCTACACTACAAAAATTAATCTTCAGAAGAACACGGGATAAAATAGCATCTCAATATTATTATTATTGTTTTTTGTTGCAGTTTTCCTGGTGGCTTTTTCTTAATTTTCGTCAAAAGCAAACCAACTATATGATGCTCAAGTAGCAGTATTTAAGTGGTTTTTGTATCTTTGTATCTGAGAAGAAAGTCAGTGTCTTAGGAACTGAAGCTTGCCCAGTTTGTGAAGTGAATGTATCAGATTCCCTTGGCTTTATTATTCAGAAAGCTATTCGTGATTTGAGCTTACCTCATCCAGTTCTCACCTAACATTCACCATCTTCTGGAATCGGGCTAGACTGCCATCTTCTCCCCCTGCAACAACATATAATCTGTATTCCCTAATCACACTACTGCCTCTCTCTGCTTACAAAACCACTTGAAAAGTTCAGACACATTGCTAGGAAAGGGACCAGTAATTGCATTACTTTCATCCATCTTCGTGTAGGTGCTAGGTTTGCAAGACTAAAGCCATCATAGGTCACATGCTGCTTACCCTGGAACTCCTCTAACTCCCTGGTGAATGAGATTAGTAGAAAGAAAAGACAAACTTTTATTAGTTTTGCAAGTTGAAATGGCTCTCATCAGAAGGGTGAGGGCAGAGACAGGCAGCTGAACAGCAGCAGAAAGGTGGGACCATCCCAATTACTGGCACTCAGATCAGCCATTAAAAAACCTCCCCCTTACAACGGCTTGCACAACTAAGCCTTACCCAGTTAGGGTCTCTAGACCCAACTGAGAATTGGAAATTTGAGACAGTGAACTTGTAGTAAAGAATCCACATGGCACCACTTAAACTAGATACTATCTTTGGCCTTTGAGTGAAGCAAATCCAAGTCTGCTAATCCCAGTGGCCTTCATGGAGTCACACCAGCACATGACTTGATTTACTTTAATAAAGAGGTTAAAATATTACATTTCCTTCTTCCCTAGTCATTCAGTGATCAAATGCAACAAAGTCCTATTTAACCCACAGGCCTGAGTTTCCGTTTTAAAGCTGACTGAATGACAGGGTATAGCGGATGGTGACGGCCTGTCAGCATTTCCTTTGGGAACTGGCAGGCTCAAAATGAGCAGTTTGCCTTACGTGCAAGCCCAAAAACAGAGATGCCAGACCTATGAGCTGCCTGCAGCAGGCTTATAAAAGCAGTCAGTGACTGTCTCCTAGGAACTTGCCTTGGTCAGATAGCAACTAACCTGCATTGAGAAAGCATAAATAAGTCTCTGTACTTTGTTTTATTCTTTCTTATGCTTCTTCTGAAGCTAAAGAGATTGGGAAGAAGGAGAAAAAAAAACACACTCACAGCCAAACTGCAAAATTGATCTGAAATTCTCTTTTACTCAGTTCTGAGCCAGGCTCACACAAAACCTGTGCTGGACACTACAACCACCTTTACTCCTACTTCAAAAAGGTTTTCAGATTGCAATAAGGGCTTGCATCTCTCAGTCTGATATTATTCATTAGAATTACACCATTCATTATAATTGTTGGTGTTGTACATTTTAGGAGTACTAAATCTGATCCCACTCTCACTCCTTGTTGCATAAATCCCAAAGTAGCTTTCAAATGTAAAACCAGTGGGAGGAAAGGAAGCAGCCCTAGTGTAAGACTATTGATTGCCTTGTCCTAGGTTTCTTCAGACAGAAAAACACCAACTTTGCTGAGACAAGAATGCGGGAAACAGCAGTTTCTCCCTCATAAAGAATTAGAGCGCAGCTCTTAGGAGTGCAGCATTCAAATAAGAATCAGCATTTTAGCTGGAGACAAATGCACTAATCATGGTCATGAACACAGATGAACTAAATGTCTCAGCAAAACCATTCAGTAATGGCATTAGTCATGATAAAGGAACTGAGTATTTTCAGGACAGGATACACTCAAAGAATACAAACAGAATCTTTTGTGCTTTTCATATGGAGGGATGATTCAGAGTATATATTTGAAGAACTTGCTTCTAAAATAACAGGGCAATTCAAGATATCCGTTAAAGGAATGTATCTGGAAAAGAAAGAGCCGCTCCATAAATTGTTTTCTAATTGTTTGGATGGCCAGTTCCTCTATCGCTGAGCATGAACTGTTCAGAAAAAAAAAATACAGGAACAGTAAGAATTATTTTAAAAACAAATTGAAAAATAGATACCTATTTTACCTCTGAGCATTCCTAAACCTTTTTAATATAGAAAACTGACTACTCTATACACCCTGAAGTTGTTTTAACCCCCTCTGCCACACATATCGATCTTGTATTCCAAGCAAATTCCTCAGCGCTGTGCGAAGAAAACACCAATGCAACTTAAGGCATAATAGATACTGACGCAGCAGTAAAGCATCTCTGAAAATCACTGTGGGTTTTTTGTTTTTTTTTTTAAATGCATACTTTATGGAAATGGGCAACTTGTCATCACATAAAAACAAACCATATCAAAAGGATAATGATTTTTTCTTCTTGTTTAAAACTTGGAAGCACTACTTTCAATGCTTCTAATAATATAAAATAAAAAGATGATAGAAACATTCCACTACTCTGGCTCTCATATCTCAGCAATGTACAGCTGACGATGTTTAATCATATCAGAATTCTGCATTCCAAGTGTAACATAAAATATGTCCAGCGGTAGCTGATCTCCCACGGCTCATGGTTTTCTGTCTCACGTTACCCGATGTGTTGCTGACCTCTAGTCGAGGAGATCTGGAAATACAGGCTCTGGCCTCTCCTACATAAGCAGATAACGTCTGAAGCATTAATACAAAATCCAAACAAAGAAGCAGAAGGCTGAAGGACTTTTGCCTCCTCTCAGCTGTGGTCATGAGACAAAGCCCGAAGGCACAATGCAAAGCACAGACAAGCAGATGGAGGGTTTGTAATAGATTGGTGGAAGAGATTTACTGTAGGAACACAAGACGTTTTTGCTTCCTAGAGTTTAATTTTAATGTCTCCTGACTCATTTAAACCTCTCAAGTGAAGTGAGGTATTACTGATCTGCAACAAAGTATAGGAAAAAACATTGAGAAATCCAGACCTAATATTTTAAACTAATAAATGAGAGAGAGAGAGGGAGGGGAGCAGGAGGTGGGAGCTTTGTTAGGCCTGCAGCATACAGTCACAGAATGGCTTAGCTTGGAAGAGACCTCCAAGATCATCTCATTCCACCCCTCTGCCATGGGCATGGTTGCCACCCACCAGATTGGGCTGACCAGGGCCCCATCCAGCCTGGCCCTGAATGCCTCCAGAGATGCATCACTGCCCTCTCAACTCTTTTATTACTTCTGAAGATCCCAAAACCACAAAGATCCATATGTAAACAACTGACCCAAAAACACAGCAAGACAACATTTTTCCAGCAGAAAAGGAATCTTGGTAACACTCAGGCTGTCAAAACTTCAAACTCAGAAATTTTACTTCTGCTATTAGAAGTCTTCAAACCTGGACTTCAAACTAAACTGCAGAATAGCATAAAAGCTTGGTATTCCAGCAACACCTGCATCTAAACTTACTACAGAACATACACATGATGTTGCAGTTGCTGTAAAGCAAGTACACAACATACTCAGGCATTTTCACTGAGTATTGTCTTGAAAAAGAATAAATGCAGACAAGAGCAGCACTTTCTGAAACTAATCACCCTTAAGAGATGAGGGTTGATAATTTTTAAAATATGAAGACCCATTTGAAGAAACCTATCACAGTTTCCTGCCATACCTCCAAAACACTGCCATACGTCCAAAATAAACAGCTTTAATCTGTGCTAATCTTATTTCAGCAAGGAGAAGGTAAAACTGGTAACAGGAAAACAATTAATCAAGTTCAATAAGCCAATCTATTTGTTTTTAACACCTCTGACCTTGATTTTGCTCAGCAAAACAAGCTACCTGAGTTCTCCAGTGGAGTAGATAAAGGAAAATGATGAGTATTCCACAGCTGCATGTAACAAGGGCTCCCTGAGTAACAGATCACATCCTTCTTGCTGTGAGAGATTCAAGAGGGATCCAGTAAAAAGAATCATTTCCTCCAGCACAAGATCAAGCTCACTTTGAAAACAGGAAAACGTGGGGTGTATTAGAATAGGCTGTAGGTTCAGTCAAGGATAGATATTATGCACTTCATACCTGCCAAGGTTTGTCTTCTAGGAATTATATCCTAATTCTCTTACTAGGAACCTATTTCAGAAAAGCCTCTGTTCTTGAAAGCTGTAACAGCAGACACAGCAATCAAAACAAACTTTTTCCAGATGTGTGATTAATACTTGCCCTTGCATGAGGCAACTTGTTCAAAGAGCAAGCACTGCTTAAAATTCACCGCAGCTCTTGGGTCAGGAGAACCACTTCTCTGATTCTGCAGGGATTGTGCAGCCTGGCTTCTTGGGAAGGAGGTGAGGGAGGAGTGCCTCCTGGCAGCGGGATCAGGGCAAGCCTCTGAGGGGCACAACAGAGCGGGGCTGCGGAGCATTGTGTTGGATGGAAAATGTAAGGAAAAAAACTTCTCTGTTTTTTGGAGAAACATTATTACTGTGTTTTTCAGTTGGGCACCTGCTCTTTATTGTAGTGAGTCCTCTATTCAGACTACTTCATGTTATTTGTAGACCACCTTCAGAAAGCTTTGGAAAAGCATAAACAGCCTTGGGTTAAAAGCACCAGATATGAAATTCAATGTCCTTTCATGTCTGTTTGCAGCTCATCTGACCTTGAGTGAAAAAGTTTCAGTTCTCCAGGCTGGAGTCCTCGATCTGTAAAGCAGGAATAATCTCTGACTGTCCCTCTCTGCTTATTCAGGCTGAGAGCTAGTCACAGGTATCACTGTTCTTGAGCACTGAAAACAGAACAGGCATAAATCTTCAACACTACTAATGTTAATTTTTTAGCGGTGCCAGATAAGAGGCTGCACTTATTGGGATTTCCCATTACTTTTCTAGTGATAGTATTTTGATATTTCCTTGGAAGACAAGTTATTTATTAAAAAAAAAAAAATCTGTTTTAGAACCTTGAACTAACACTGGTGATACTGAGTCATTTCATTTTGACATAAGTGAACACTTCTGGTCAAGATCTTTTTCTTTGGTTTCATTATTTTGACAAACTAATTGCATTCTCATTTGTTATAATTCTTTAGTATGTCAAAATTATACAATGAGAAAACTCAAAATGATGAAATTGAAGGCCCCTCATCTTATCAAAACATAAGTTTCAATACAACTGCCAGCAAAACAGTATTTCTACACTGAAGTGTGATTTAACCAAACGAACGTTTTCCTGACAGAAAACGTGCAGTCTGATGATACTCAGAGAGCTCTTCTTCAGATGCTGCATAGGCAAGACTTCGTTCAGAAGACTTGCAGCTAAATTTCAACGGTGCTTTGCAGTCCAATACAACCCTTAAGCATGGCCACACTCCAACTTTATCTGTAGCCACTGTAAGTAGCTCCAGCAGGCTGTGGAAGAGGAACCGAGTCCATAATTCTGCTCAGTGTTGAACGCAAGCTGGCCATGGAGCATGCTGAAACTAATAGGAATACGTTGTCTACTGGTAGCTGCTCTTCAGTGACGCTATAAGGAATAAGCAGGGCACCTTCAGCAGAATGTACAATATACTAGAAATTGCAGACTGATTCTGCTAGAGCTATACCAGGACCAAAAAAAAAAATAAAAAAATCAAGAGATCAGAATATGTGGATAATACCAATGGACTACACTCAGTACAAAAAAAATCACAAAACACTGTCCAAAGGTAGGTCTTCTTTGAGCTTCTCTCTGAAGCAGTTTTGAATTTGCATAATTAATCACAACTTGCACAAATCTTACAGATACTATACTTACAATACAATAATAAATTACACTAGAAACAAGAAGATCTGAGTACCTAGCAGTACCTAATTAATTCTGCCATGCCTAAAACCAGACAGATACATTTCCCTTTTGAATCCTGCTCTTTCTAGATTTCTATTTTCTTGCTGGATTCTAATCCTTCAGACCATTACTTCATATTTAATTTCACTCTTCCTTAAATCTTACTGTTTTTTTCCTCTCTGCTGCTTCAGTTTGGCTGTTATCTCCACTCCATGTCCAAGTGCACATACAGAAATATCAAGTTCTATCAGTTTCTCTTGCTTACTCAAAGCTCCATTATAGAATATATCAGTACTTTCACACACTGCTGCTCAGCATTGAATCCAGAATGAAAGGGCAAACAGCTCTTTGCTGCCTCATATGGTGGATCTCGATGCTGGTAGTTGATCTCCTTTCAGAAGCCAATCTGGTGCAGGCTTCAAAAAGGAGAACTGCACATGTGGGCAGTAGAAGAATATTGGAGTCAAGATCTACCCATGCAGATCTAAAGATAATTTTCATTAGCTAGGAAGTCAGTCAAACAGAAGTGTAAAAAGTTTTGACATAGACAATTCAACTTGGTTGGGAATTTTCAAAGTGAAGAGCAAGGTGGTCTGCAGCCTTGAAAACTGTAACTGTCAGAGAACCTAGTTACCAAGCAGGCCATTTCATTCTTTACGTAGTGTTTCACATTTAAACGCTCAAAGCCCACCGGAGAGAAATATCCGTATTCATCTAAGGATCTCAGCTGCCACCACTAGGCACTTCCCAAATTTAGTCTGAAACTGTCTCTAACCTAAAGAGATGAAACATGAGCTGACTGCAGTGCCCTATAAAAGCTGTATCTTGATCACGATACTACAGCCATTTTGCCAAGGGTGACATTGGTCCCCATCAGAGAAAATACATGCTAACACTAGGAATTAAGAAATATCCTGATTAGAGGCATCATGTCTACATCCCTTTTGCCATGCTGTGGAACACTCATTCCAGCGGGGGACTCCACTTGGCCAGCAGAAGGTAGCAGGAAGTCACTACTATATAATTAACATGCAAGAGTGAGTAATTAGTCAGCAACTGACCAATAACCATGACATTCAGCTGCCTTTTCCTGTCTCACAACACAGAAACATTTGCAACTCCCACAGACAGCTATTAATTCAAATATACCCTACTTCCCCCAGCAAGTGCAGAACACATGCCAAAGGAAGCATTCCAATCTGTTGCACAGCGCAGTATGAAGCAACAATATTTCCACACACTCCAGCATGCACAGCATGCTGGAAATTAGACCCAAACCCTACCTTTGCAGACAACAAGTTGTAAACATTCTCAAATATTACAAAATACACCCAAAAACACAGTCATCTTAGTTTTTAAATTACTCCTGCTAGTTTGTACATAGTGACTTTGATTTTAGAATGTTGTACAGCTATACACTAGAAACTTCAGAGTTATGACTGACTGAGGTATGGCTGGTTAAGGAGTAAGTTTTCAAATCCATCACTTAATTGCTCCCCGTACATTAACAGAGGCCTGTTTATTGACTCTGCTTTGTGCCAAGTGCTTACAACAGCTACTCTAGGGTCCCCAGTGGAATCTCTCCATACACATACCACAGGTAACAATTCCTGCTGATGCAGCATCATGCTGTTCTTCCAGCTGTTCCAGTGCCAGCCAGAGAAATAGGGTCAGCACTGGTACCTTATTTGTTTCCTGATGCTTGGCTTGCATCCTCCTTCCCTCTAGAGAGAGCACTGTTCACAAAGGCACTTTATTTTTATTGCTCCTGTCCTTTTGCTCCTCAGCAGAGGCTGCTCAGCCTAGCAAAACCCAGAATGCAGGCTCTCCAGTGGAAGCAGTATTTTGGTTTGAGAAACATCTCCTGCCTTTGCTTCTGCTGCTTTTGTATTTCTCAAAAAAAATTCCACAACAAATCTAACTCACACAACGCTTCTAAGAGCAAAGATTTTTCACTGCTACACCTCACTCATGTCCTAAAAAAATGTTAAGCCTCAAAAAGCAGTAGGCAGAAGCTTGCTAGGTGGACTGCAGTCCTGCTCACTGACTTGTGCAATTATTCAAGAACATCCTTGCTCTGAGCATGTGGATATATGTCTTGATTCACTAGCTGTCAGAGACAATTCTGATTCATGTCCCCTAAAAACATTACTAGATTTTGATTAAGGAAGGTCAAGGATGGCTTTTCCGCTCCAATATTGAGACTTGAGGGGGAAAAAAAAAAAAGGAAAAAAAAGGTACTCATCACCTTTTATCTCCACTTGAAAAATCAACTTGCCTGAAGTGATGGGAGCCATAGATAGCAGCACATACAAGAATGTTGCCATGCAAATAGGTTCCTAAAACTACAGCACATAGATTAAGTCCCCCAAAAAGTATTTTTACAGAAGAACAAAGCAATGCTCACGCAGCCAATTCTAAGACAATATCGATTTGCCAGAGCAATTTTAAATGTCTATTGTTACTGACCTAGAATACTGGAGACTTAAATTAATCCTTAATGCTTCAATACATTCCAAAAANAAAAAAAAAAAAAAAAAAGCTGAATACCTCAGAACATCTAAAAGCAGCCTATTGCTCCCTTGTATTTGAATATGGAAGTTTGACTTCACTGTACTCACAGCTTACCTGGAAGTCATCTGGAAGTGGTCCATAAGGGAAAGTAACATTTAATGCTTTCACATCATCCCTCTGTCTGATATCCATCCAGGGGTTATATGCCACAGGAGGTAGTTTCTCAGGCACCCAGGGATCTGGGGCTAATGTGATGTTTTCCATGGGGTACAACTTCAGAAATTCCTTTGCAATGCAAGCACACAAAGACAGTCCTCACCTCTAAGGTCTACTGTAAAACTGCATTGCAAAGCATTAACCATTTCTCCTTGCATGACCCTTCCTTAATATTCTTACAGTTAGTTTATAAGACTTCACCCACCCCCAAGTGTAAAAAGGTAACATTGCTATGTTAGTTACTAATTCCAACAAATTCCTGAAAAATTCTGAGTTAATAACTGGCGTCGCACCTTTTAGTGCAGTCTCCTGAGTCTCAAAGTCACACTGAAATATAAGGCCCAACACTGCTATCTCTGATTATGAGTAGGACTTCCACTACTGGCTCACATGGAGAAGCAAGGCCTTACTATGTCACGCTCCAACATGATGAACAGTACCTCCATGCAATAACTGTCACGCTATTAAGGTGGTAGAAGTCCAAATTTTAGCTGACTGGTCACAACTCTTACTAAACATCCTGAAATTCAACACAGACAACTGCTAAAATTACACTGAATAAAGCCTGTTTTTCAGTTTTCTTTCCAGAAACAGTAATAACAAAGCATCTGTGAAACAGTTTTGATAAGAAAAACACTTTTCTAAGTTCCTTTCACCACAGGCTTCAGGTTCCTCACCTGTGGATACCTCAAAGGGATATGTGGCTTATGGTAACCAACAGCCAGGAAGAATTTTTGCTTCTTGGTTTTCATAACATTCAGTAAGCGTACGGCCTCTTCAGTGGTTTGAATATCAGGCAGAGTACCACCGGGCATTTCTGTCACATCTACTGGGCACACCAAGTTAGCATAAAGTCCTCCACCTTCTCCCCTGCAGGTCTTTAAAAAAAAAAAAAAAAAAAGTTATGTAATTTAACTTCTGTACAAGCAAAGAAAAAATATTCAGTTCTGTAATCATCAAATAAATCCATTTCTCAACCCTTTCGCCAATAAATGGTTCTGCAGATCATACACAAAAATGAATTTCACAACTTCTATGAACACTGAAAGCACCAACTAGCTCGATGACTGAGGCAGAAAGTTTCAGGGGCTGATGAATGCACAAAACACACAACAATTTTCATGTCTAAAGAAAAACAGAATCTTTTCTAAAGCTGGCCAAAAGATAAAAAGCAGTTACACAGAAAAATACACAGTTTCTATAATGAATAGAGACTCTGACCTATTAACAAGAAGGTACAACTTGGTTACACTATACACATGCATTTTTTGATTCTTCAGATCCCATAGAAAACTGCCTGAAAGCTACTACTGACTCATCGATTTCTGAGCAAGTGCCAGCCATTTATGGTCAGTGAGGAAAGATAAATTCGCCTAAATGGCTGCCAAGAAAAGGCAGCCTCAGCAAGTTGCTTGGGGGAGCTGTTAAATGAACATAAGAGAAGTATGTCATGGATACAAATGCTGTTGTTAAAACCAGTATTTTTCAGCAGTAAATGCAAGAACAAAGTGTCACCAAGGCTGCCTGCACCCTCATGGCTGGATCTCCTAGCTCTGACATTTACAGATTCCAGCACACAGTGTTATTGCAGTATGTGCATAAGAGTAAAAAAAGATTCTTTTAGGCCATGTTTAAGAGTAACAAACATTCTAGAAAATCAAAGTTTCAGATTATTTAAAGTTTATTTCAGTTATGAGTTCCCCTCCCTGGCTCAGCTCTGTATCAAATTGATATAAATTCACCAAGCCTATGACTATGTTTTGTAACTGAATACAGTAAGACTAGCATGAAAGCTGACAACTGCACTTTTCAGATAAATAATTTCATGACCTAGACACATGGATAAGATCACTTTATCTGAATTCATCTTTGTATCTCAGTAACATTACCAAATTCTAATTTCTAAATGCTTCAATTCAGAATGGGCTCATGAATTAACATGACACACCTCACTACAGAGTACAGACCTCCCTTGGAAGATTTAGCAGCAGTATCAAACTGGAGTAGTTATTCCCCTGTCCAAAGTTACAGTCTCAAAAGCCAGACCACAGGCTTACGCTAAACACAAAGAACTTTGTTATACCTGAAAACCATTCTTAGTTAGCATCTCACAATCACCTTTACCTTATCATTTTCATATTTTTCTGTAGAAGGATGAAAGGGTGGAATGGACCAGCTGTATGGATAGTCATCACTGTAATTGGATGAAACTCCTGACAAAGGTAAAGATATAAAAGTGTTCTAGTAATTCACTAAATCAGGAAGCTCCGATACAAACGTGAATTGTTTTCAAAATATATGTATATTTGTAATTCCACATTCTAAATGTAGGCCATTTTCCCTGAAATACACCTGTTATTAAGGAAAGACATTTAAGCTTTTCAAAGAACCTTACTTCAGGAGCAGAAGCAGCAGAACTAATAATATATGCATTCCTAATCAGATTTATCATCAACTGAACATCAATATACCCACATAAGTTTAGCGCTGGGGTAAACATTTACCAGAAAGAGTATCACCTAAGTATTATACTATTTTTCATCTCAGCAGTGTTATTACTTTTTAACTAAAGAACCAATTTCCTATTTAACCAGTAACATCAGCCATATGGTCTGTATCTCCTGATCCAGACAGCCTATTGTGAAACATGAAACGTGTGTATGGAGAACTAAGACAGTGAGGCTGTTCACCTTTAGTAGACACCTAATTTCAAGACATGTTTTGAAAATGGCAAACATTTGTTCCCATAACCCCTAAACAGTACGTGAAAATATGTAATAGATAATATCCATCTAATAAATCTTGAGGCATTGGAGATGAACATAAGATTGCCTTTAAATGATAACCTATAATCATTGTACAATCTGCCCCACAATAATGATTTAAGTTGTCCATATAGATAAAAATCATGTAGTTCACACACACACATTCTAAAAAACAGACCTCATATATAGAGTACGTTACGCAGATGACAACTCAAACCTTACCAGGATGAAAAACTTTCCCCACAGACATGGTCATGTAGCCATTCTCTTTGAAATACTGGGGCATTGTGGAATAGTTTCCTGAATGCACTCTCCAGTAGGAGTAGAAGTCATACAGCCGGGTAGTATCAGGTCTGCGTCCAGTAAGGAATGACACTCTACTTGGTGCACACACAGCTTGCTGAGGAGAGAGACAGACAAAAGGAAAATCAGTTCTGAACGTAAAACAAAGTACATCTACCAACTGCAACCTACCAACTTCAGCATGGCTGGACAAAACATCCAAGGGCTCAGAACTGCAGTGAAAGTGATATACTTCAAGCTGGGCTGAACAGCATTCTTACTGGGAACGCAGATTCCCAACCGGAAAATTTTATTAAGATACACATTTACCTACCCACCGTTACCCTTCGATAACCAATTCCTGTACACTGAAGTTCATATATTTCAGCATAACCATTCTTTTCTAATACAATCATTTAAGTAATTAAGTTTAATAAATACCTTTTTTTCCAAAGGCCTGCCTAAAACCTACTGTTATAATACCAGTATGTATTTTGCAGAGAGAAAACATTTTCATTTCTATCTCACCTGTGCATATGCATTGCTGAACACAATACTTTGAGAAGCAAGTTGATCAATGTTCGGAGATTTCACAAGGTTATCTCCATAACAACCCAAAACAGGACGCAGGTCATCCACAACTAAAAACAGGACATTCATGCCATCTAAGAGAAAACAGAATAAGAAAACGCTAACTTGAGCTCCAGCAAGTAAAGGCTATTTTACACAGACTTAATACATTCCAGAAATTTTCTGGAAAATTTAACCTGGAATACTACTTAAGAGAAATAAAATAAGTTAAGTCAGCAAGAACATCTTTATAAGGAAATGTAAATACTGGGATTCAATCCCTCAACCAACACAGACAAATTCAAAGGTTCTCTTTTTATTCGGCCTAGCCAGAACAATGGTATTTTCACTTCCCTTTTTCACAGAATCATAGAACCAGTAAGGTTGGGAAAGACCAGTAAGATCATCTTGTCCAATCATCAACCCATTCCCACCATGTCCCTCAGTGCCACATCTCCACAGTTCTTTAACACCTCGAAGGACAGCGACTCCACCACCTCCCTGGGCAACCTCTCTACTCTTTCTAACAATAAATCTTTCCTAATATCCAACCTGAGAGACCTCCCCTGGTGCAACTCGAAGCCATCACCTCTAGTCCTATTGCTGTTACGCGGGAGCGGAGGCCAAGCCCCCACCTCATCACAACCTCTATTCAGGGAGCTGTGGAGAACGATGTGGCCTCCCCTGAGACTCCTCTGCTCCAGACTGACCCATTCCAGTTCCCTCAGCTGCTCCCCATCAGACTTGTGCTCCAGAGCCCTCACAGCTATGTTGCCCATCCCTGGACACTCTCCAGGGCCTCCATGTCTGTATTGCAGTGAGGGGCCCAACCATGCACTGAGCTATGACCTCACCAGTGCCAGGCACAAAAGGATGATCACCTCCAGCTCCTGCTGGCTGCACTACTGCTGACAGAAGCCAGGATGCCGTCGTTGGCTTTCTTGGCTTCCTTATTTCCCTCCAGAGCATTTTCTTCAGCTACCTCAAGTTTAGTACAGNGACCAACAGCCCTGTTCTCGTGGTGCAAGAAGAAAGCGTGGGGTTTTTTATGTCACAAATTGGATCCTCACAACAAACCCATGAAACGCTTAAGCAAAAAAACACACAAACAACAACAACAAAAACTTTCCCAGTATTTGATTCACCTTTGAAGGTAAGAATGTCAAGAGACATAATTAGCTCTAGCTGCAGACTCTAAATCTTTACCTGGCACCACTATCAATAAAACACATCCTCAGCCAGTGTGAAATTAGTATAGCTACACTGGATCTGCTACATGCAGCTGCAGTATTTCACACCAACTGAGGATCGAAGTATACATGCATAAATGAAGGAAGCATATGTTTTCATGTGGATTAATAATGCTGCAGAACACAGAGCATCTTGAGCTGAATAAAACAAATGATAAGTTCATAGGAAATAAATTCTTCTAATTGAGTTTAGGGCACTAAATAACTGCTGTCTTCTAACAGAGATTCAGATTCATGGAGGGTATCTCTACATTAATTAGGAGCAAGACTGTCACATGGTAATTGGAGGACAGCTGGACTAGATGATCTTGTAGGTCCTTTCCAACCTTGTGATTCTATGATTCCATGGATTTTAATGAAATAAAGTTATGTCTGTGGCTTCTCTAGGATATTAATTTATCTGAGGAAGACACATAACAGCTGGCTTTTTCTTTTTGTAGGAATTGGAACAACAGCTTGTTGAAGAAGGTAAGCAGGAGTTAGCAGATAAGACCTTGTTCTGAATGCTAAGGCACGGATTTTGATATTCTGAAAGCCTCAATCACCAAGATGGAATTACAGAAATCCAGCAGGCTGATAGAACAACAAATTATACTGTCATCGTGCTAGAGCAGTGCTCCTTGTGGCAGTGAGCATGATGCACAGACAGGACTTAGATACAGCATTACAGCCAAAACATCTTTCAGCTACAAGCTCCCAATCATGCTGACCTCAAATCATTTGGCCACCCAGAAGTATACTTGCCAGCACAGCATTACACAACTACTGCTTCACATCTTGTTTCGCTAAGCACAAGAGAACTTAAATATAAATGAAAGTATTTGGACTAAGACAGCTAAAAACAAGACTGTGAAACCCCATTTAGCATTTTAGAAAACAAATATCCAGGTATCTATCACTGAAGATAAGTGACAGAACATGACAACTCACAAGTGTGCCGAGCAGTTAAACAAATAGACACCAGCAAGCTACAACAGCTAAAGTTTTCCATCTGCTCTCACCTGTGGGACCTCATTGGACTGATCCTCACTAAAAACCACGGGAGAGTACTGTGGTGTTACATTAACCCCCCAGTCTTGTTTAGCATTTTAGTAATGAAATCATTCACACACACTATGAAAATTCAGACCCTCTCCCATCAGTTAAGAAGGAGTAATCTCCCAGTAATTCTTTTCAAAATAGAAGTTTTACATTTTTGAATGAAACGCATAAGATTTCCCTTGAAGTTCTAGTCAGTTCTACTCCAGGCTGATGACAGCAGACATCTCTGTTCCTCACTGCTACCAAATGTCCCCTTAATTACTCTAGCTCCAAGCCTCATGGTGAAGTGGATAGGACCTGCTTACCAGCACACATTCTCTGCATAGCCTTTCAAGTACAAAAATTCCTCTTTTTCCACCTTCCACAGCAGCAGCACAGGTGACGAATGTTTCTTCAGTCACTACTACACTGAAGATCATGAAGTTGCTTCACAGTATGGGTCTGCATGTGATCTTTTCAAAAGTGTTTACAAACAAGCATACAACACAACTGCAGAAGTAATTTCACTGACTAGTATAGTGTAGTAAGAGTTGTAACATGAGAAAAGCATTAGCTGGTGTTTTTATACAAATAGGATTTAAATTCTGTCCGTGTGCTTTCTGCACAACAGAAAGGTGTCATACCAAAAAAAGGAAGTGCTCCACACAAAGTTCCTGATGGTTAATGCTTCAGGAAGTCAACAATTTTTTTGAAAAGATGACCATGCAAGGTATTGTTATAGATGTTATTATCCTGGTTTGGATCAGTCTCCATCATATACAACTCTCCTGCATGGACATCCTCAAAGTCAGCACTAAAGTTCTCAGGATTAAACTGAACCCATACAGTATATCTGTAGTCAACTGTACGCATGGAATAGCCCATGATTCTGATGTCTTTTAGCTTCGGCTTGTCAGAGTCCCACTGCGGAGTGTCTGCAGGCCGGGGATATTGGCTGAACGCAACAGGTTCTTCACTGTAACACCTGTTAGTGTCATTACAACCATCCTCCTTCTTCTGTACCTTCTGTTCAGAGGACTTAAAATACCGGACAATGCTTACCCCCTCAGTGCATAGTGCAACATGAAACGAAGTCTCTGGGCACGCAGGAGGAACCTGCAGGCCAGCAAGTTCAGCAAGTGTTGAAAAGAGAGAGACAAGCTCCACCATTTTTTTGCTTTGTCCTGGAAGAAACACCAAAATACATATTACTGAATATGATGATTTGCCAGACATTGGTACATATTTGGAACTTACCCATAATTAAATTGGTATTTTATTGCAAGTGCTCTGTAGTAGATTTGTGGAGTAACATAATCAAGGTGTGGCAGTTTGCTCTGAGGACACTACGTTATTTTAACGAGAAGAAATTTTTGCACTTACAGTTCTCAAATGTGCAAACTCCTCAAGACAATGATATTCATTACTTTGAGAAAAAAATTTCAGAAAGACAAAGCAAATTCCAGTGTCAATTGTTTAACATGACTGCTTTTATCAAAACAGTTCCTAAAGTCACAGTGCTACAGAGAACGCTTACTTATTACTGTTTCAAAGCAGCTGCCACTACAAAAGGGAGGTTGAATATTTTTTCATTCTTGTGTAGTATAGAAGCCTAAATTACCTGCTGTATTAATGCAGGCTTCTACAGCTTAGGTGTAGCTAACCATAGTAAAAGTTTGTGTCCAAACACAGAACATTCCCTTCATCATTTTGTTCCCTAGTAGTACAGAAGCATACTCAGTAACACTGAGAAGCTGCTCATATGTGAAGCATCACTGCATCATCACTTGTTTATTAAATATATTCAGTGCAAACAAACAAAGCCAAAAATTTACCTTGCGGTACCAAGCCTAAAACATGGCTAAAGGGATCAAGGTAGGGGAAGACTCTCTCTCCTTGACTAGCAGAGGAAGTCGTCATTCCTGGTACATAAAACATAAGTGGCACTTGGGTAGCAACATCAAAATTGCTGTATTTTGCCCATTCACCATGTTCTCCCAGGGACCATCCTAGATGACAGAGAGTGTAATTCAGAACAGATACGGACTTGTAATTTAGAAGTCATTTCTTTTTCACTGTAAAGTGACTTTGGCTGTTGAGGCCATTACTCTTATCGAGGTTATATTAAAATGCAAATAACCTATCTATGTTTAAACATAACAAGATTTTTCTAATAGGAAAACTATTTCAACAGCCATGTAAATCCTGCAACTTGATATTCTTATATCAAGAAAACAATTACACCTGTCCCTATTTCCATTACCCTTGATTAAAATTAGGAAATCAGTACTAAAACAGCATAAAAGAGGAGCTGGGGTTAGTCATTCCACCTGCAAGAATCTCCACATTGAATCCACAATACACTAGTTTTAACTTTTGCGCAGCTGTCAGCTCTCCAATACTCCTGTTACACAGTAACTGAATATCCCTTGGAGCCAAGACTGCTATCTAAGCCAGACCGCCATATCAGGATTTTACCCTGAAGGAAGCAATAGTGGTCAAATCTCTTTAGCTTTCCTCTTCCTCTTGGAAGAGATACCAACATGGCATCTTTCCAGGGCAGACTGATCGCTAACTTCACTATTTGCAAAATTTGTCTCGCTTTGCTGCCATGGCACTAGAAACACCACTTGTTTACAGTTAACCATAGCAAGAAAAGAAGAAAAAAGAGAGAAAGAAAGAAAAAGAAATAAATGAAAGAAGGAAATTCAGTCTACAGACTGAGTGGCAGATTGGCAAGTCAGGAGGTACATCTAGAGCTTCTTTTGTACAAAAAGTATTAATTCTATTACTCTGCAACTCACAAGGGCTTTTTTACACAGACATACCCACAAACGTCAACCCAAATTAACCAAACATGTCACTTTAAGTTGTTTTAGTTTAGTCATATCCTGTTTTAAGTCAGCTAAGCCACTCTCCAGTTAAGAGGAGCACAGGAAGATTAATGAATATTAGAATACTGAAGCAATTACAAGCTTGAGGTATTTTTCCCATAATTCAAAGACCCCAAATATGAGGGGGGAAAACAAATTGTTATCAGTTTCGACACTTTGCTAGTAGCAATGACATGTCAAGAAAAAGCAAAAAAAAAACCCAACATTTTAGTGCTTAATGAGAAAGCTTGCTGCCCGCTGTAGCAGATGCCCTTTACAAATTGCAAAGAGGGTTAAGTGATGGCAATCCTTTAGCAGCACTCTCTCACTGGGGTAGGAGGTGGGAATGTAGTAAGCTCAGCCCAGTGTTCTGGCAGACAGCCTCATCACCCAGTCATCTCTATTACCAACCCTCAACTTGATTAAAGACAGACGTGCCTGCAGAGGAACAGAACCACAGCCACAGAACTCCATGTCAGTCCATTAAGCACGGACAGACTAGCCAGATATACAAGGTGCAGCAGCTCTGCTGTACATTATAAAAACACACTCTTGATTAATATACCAGCATTGAGTTGCAAAATCAAGAATTTACTAGCAGTGAGCTGGAGGATGATTTAGACACTTACCATGATCAGCAGTAAAAACTACTATTGTGCTATTTGAGAGTCCTACATCATCTAAAGCATTCAAGAGCAGGCCGACCTGCATATCCAGGTAAGAAACTGCTGCATAGTAGCTCTGACGAATCAGCCTCTGCAAGTTAAGAAACGGAAGGAAAAAAAAAAAAAAAAGCTGAATACCTCAGAACATCTAAAAGCAGCCTATTGCTCCCTTGTATTTGAATATGGAAGTTTGACTTCACTGTACTCACAGCTTACCTGGAAGTCATCTGGAAGTGGTCCATAAGGGAAAGTAACATTTAATGCTTTCACATCATCCCTCTGTCTGATATCCATCCAGGGGTTATATGCCACAGGAGGTAGTTTCTCAGGCACCCAGGGATCTGGGGCTAATGTGATGTTTTCCATGGGGTACAACTTCAGAAATTCCTTTGCAATGCAAGCACACAAAGACAGTCCTCACCTCTAAGGTCTACTGTAAAACTGCATTGCAAAGCATTAACCATTTCTCCTTGCATGACCCTTCCTTAATATTCTTACAGTTAGTTTATAAGACTTCACCCACCCCCAAGTGTAAAAAGGTAACATTGCTATGTTAGTTACTAATTCCAACAAATTCCTGAAAAATTCTGAGTTAATAACTGGCGTCGCACCTTTTAGTGCAGTCTCCTGAGTCTCAAAGTCACACTGAAATATAAGGCCCAACACTGCTATCTCTGATTATGAGTAGGACTTCCACTACTGGCTCACATGGAGAAGCAAGGCCTTACTATGTCACGCTCCAACATGATGAACAGTACCTCCATGCAATAACTGTCACGCTATTAAGGTGGTAGAAGTCCAAATTTTAGCTGACTGGTCACAACTCTTACTAAACATCCTGAAATTCAACACAGACAACTGCTAAAATTACACTGAATAAAGCCTGTTTTTCAGTTTTCTTTCCAGAAACAGTAATAACAAAGCATCTGTGAAACAGTTTTGATAAGAAAAACACTTTTCTAAGTTCCTTTCACCACAGGCTTCAGGTTCCTCACCTGTGGATACCTCAAAGGGATATGTGGCTTATGGTAACCAACAGCCAGGAAGAATTTTTGCTTCTTGGTTTTCATAACATTCAGTAAGCGTACGGCCTCTTCAGTGGTTTGAATATCAGGCAGAGTACCACCGGGCATTTCTGTCACATCTACTGGGCACACCAAGTTAGCATAAAGTCCTCCACCTTCTCCCCTGCAGGTCTTTAAAAAAAAAAAAAAAAAAGTTATGTAATTTAACTTCTGTACAAGCAAAGAAAAAATATTCAGTTCTGTAATCATCAAATAAATCCATTTCTCAACCCTTTCGCCAATAAATGGTTCTGCAGATCATACACAAAAATGAATTTCACAACTTCTATGAACACTGAAAGCACCAACTAGCTCGATGACTGAGGCAGAAAGTTTCAGGGGCTGATGAATGCACAAAACACACAACAATTTTCATGTCTAAAGAAAAACAGAATCTTTTCTAAAGCTGGCCAAAAGATAAAAAGCAGTTACACAGAAAAATACACAGTTTCTATAATGAATAGAGACTCTGACCTATTAACAAGAAGGTACAACTTGGTTACACTATACACATGCATTTTTTGATTCTTCAGATCCCATAGAAAACTGCCTGAAAGCTACTACTGACTCATCGATTTCTGAGCAAGTGCCAGCCATTTATGGTCAGTGAGGAAAGATAAATTCGCCTAAATGGCTGCCAAGAAAAGGCAGCCTCAGCAAGTTGCTTGGGGGAGCTGTTAAATGAACATAAGAGAAGTATGTCATGGATACAAATGCTGTTGTTAAAACCAGTATTTTTCAGCAGTAAATGCAAGAACAAAGTGTCACCAAGGCTGCCTGCACCCTCATGGCTGGATCTCCTAGCTCTGACATTTACAGATTCCAGCACACAGTGTTATTGCAGTATGTGCATAAGAGTAAAAAAAGATTCTTTTAGGCCATGTTTAAGAGTAACAAACATTCTAGAAAATCAAAGTTTCAGATTATTTAAAGTTTATTTCAGTTATGAGTTCCCCTCCCTGGCTCAGCTCTGTATCAAATTGATATAAATTCACCAAGCCTATGACTATGTTTTGTAACTGAATACAGTAAGACTAGCATGAAAGCTGACAACTGCACTTTTCAGATAAATAATTTCATGACCTAGACACATGGATAAGATCACTTTATCTGAATTCATCTTTGTATCTCAGTAACATTACCAAATTCTAATTTCTAAATGCTTCAATTCAGAATGGGCTCATGAATTAACATGACACACCTCACTACAGAGTACAGACCTCCCTTGGAAGATTTAGCAGCAGTATCAAACTGGAGTAGTTATTCCCCTGTCCAAAGTTACAGTCTCAAAAGCCAGACCACAGGCTTACGCTAAACACAAAGAACTTTGTTATACCTGAAAACCATTCTTAGTTAGCATCTCACAATCACCTTTACCTTATCATTTTCATATTTTTCTGTAGAAGGATGAAAGGGTGGAATGGACCAGCTGTATGGATAGTCATCACTGTAATTGGATGAAACTCCTGACAAAGGTAAAGATATAAAAGTGTTCTAGTAATTCACTAAATCAGGAAGCTCCGATACAAACGTGAATTGTTTTCAAAATATATGTATATTTGTAATTCCACATTCTAAATGTAGGCCATTTTCCCTGAAATACACCTGTTATTAAGGAAAGACATTTAAGCTTTTCAAAGAACCTTACTTCAGGAGCAGAAGCAGCAGAACTAATAATATATGCATTCCTAATCAGATTTATCATCAACTGAACATCAATATACCCACATAAGTTTAGCGCTGGGGTAAACATTTACCAGAAAGAGTATCACCTAAGTATTATACTATTTTTCATCTCAGCAGTGTTATTACTTTTTAACTAAAGAACCAATTTCCTATTTAACCAGTAACATCAGCCATATGGTCTGTATCTCCTGATCCAGACAGCCTATTGTGAAACATGAAACGTGTGTATGGAGAACTAAGACAGTGAGGCTGTTCACCTTTAGTAGACACCTAATTTCAAGACATGTTTTGAAAATGGCAAACATTTGTTCCCATAACCCCTAAACAGTACGTGAAAATATGTAATAGATAATATCCATCTAATAAATCTTGAGGCATTGGAGATGAACATAAGATTGCCTTTAAATGATAACCTATAATCATTGTACAATCTGCCCCACAATAATGATTTAAGTTGTCCATATAGATAAAAATCATGTAGTTCACACACACACATTCTAAAAAACAGACCTCATATATAGAGTACGTTACGCAGATGACAACTCAAACCTTACCAGGATGAAAAACTTTCCCCACAGACATGGTCATGTAGCCATTCTCTTTGAAATACTGGGGCATTGTGGAATAGTTTCCTGAATGCACTCTCCAGTAGGAGTAGAAGTCATACAGCCGGGTAGTATCAGGTCTGCGTCCAGTAAGGAATGACACTCTACTTGGTGCACACACAGCTTGCTGAGGAGAGAGACAGACAAAAGGAAAATCAGTTCTGAACGTAAAACAAAGTACATCTACCAACTGCAACCTACCAACTTCAGCATGGCTGGACAAAACATCCAAGGGCTCAGAACTGCAGTGAAAGTGATATACTTCAAGCTGGGCTGAACAGCATTCTTACTGGGAACGCAGATTCCCAACCGGAAAATTTTATTAAGATACACATTTACCTACCCACCGTTACCCTTCGATAACCAATTCCTGTACACTGAAGTTCATATATTTCAGCATAACCATTCTTTTCTAATACAATCATTTAAGTAATTAAGTTTAATAAATACCTTTTTTTCCAAAGGCCTGCCTAAAACCTACTGTTATAATACCAGTATGTATTTTGCAGAGAGAAAACATTTTCATTTCTATCTCACCTGTGCATATGCATTGCTGAACACAATACTTTGAGAAGCAAGTTGATCAATGTTCGGAGATTTCACAAGGTTATCTCCATAACAACCCAAAACAGGACGCAGGTCATCCACAACTAAAAACAGGACATTCATGCCATCTAAGAGAAAACAGAATAAGAAAACGCTAACTTGAGCTCCAGCAAGTAAAGGCTATTTTACACAGACTTAATACATTCCAGAAATTTTCTGGAAAATTTAACCTGGAATACTACTTAAGAGAAATAAAATAAGTTAAGTCAGCAAGAACATCTTTATAAGGAAATGTAAATACTGGGATTCAATCCCTCAACCAACACAGACAAATTCAAAGGTTCTCTTTTTATTCGGCCTAGCCAGAACAATGGTATTTTCACTTCCCTTTTTCACAGAATCATAGAACCAGTAAGGTTGGGAAAGACCAGTAAGATCATCTTGTCCAATCATCAACCCATTCCCACCATGTCCCTCAGTGCCACATCTCCACAGTTCTTTAACACCTCGAAGGACAGCGACTCCACCACCTCCCTGGGCAACCTCTCTACTCTTTCTAACAATAAATCTTTCCTAATATCCAACCTGAGAGACCTCCCCTGGTGCAACTCGAAGCCATCACCTCTAGTCCTATTGCTGTTACGCGGGAGCGGAGGCCAAGCCCCCACCTCATCACAACCTCTATTCAGGGAGCTGTGGAGAACGATGTGGCCTCCCCTGAGACTCCTCTGCTCCAGACTGACCCATTCCAGTTCCCTCAGCTGCTCCCCATCAGACTTGTGCTCCAGAGCCCTCACAGCTATGTTGCCCATCCCTGGACACTCTCCAGGGCCTCCATGTCTGTATTGCAGTGAGGGGCCCAACCATGCACTGAGCTATGACCTCACCAGTGCCAGGCACAAAAGGATGATCACCTCCAGCTCCTGCTGGCTGCACTACTGCTGACAGAAGCCAGGATGCCGTCGTTGGCTTTCTTGGCTTCCTTATTTCCCTCCAGAGCATTTTCTTCAGCTACCTCAAGTTTAGTACAGAAAAAAAAAAAAAAAAAAAAAAAAAAAAAAAAAGCTGCAAAGTCTTTTACAGTTCTATCTCCTTTACAGCCTACAAGCTAGGGCCAAAAGAGGATTGTTAACCCACATAATCCTGCTCCAAACAGAATAAAATAGAGTGACAAGCTATCTAATACGATGAATGTTTTTAAACACTCTCTGAAGGCTGCAAGCTATATTACAACTCCAACACAACAGAAAGTACTGGCAGCCAGCAGCCCTCCGAGCCCCGCAGGAGCCCGGCGCCGGGAGGGAGGGACCCCAGCCCTGCAGCACGGCGCCCACGTCCAGAGCTCGGCTCTCCACGCAGCGGCCCGCCGGCCTTCGCACGGCGCCTTAACCCTGCCCCGGGAAGCCAGGCCCAACTCGGCCCTCCCTTTCTGCTGCCGGGAAGGACAAGACCCACCCAGGCCCCGCCGCACCTCCGAGCCCCGCCGTCCTGCGAGTGCGGAGCCTGGGGACCCCCGCTACCAGGGAGGAGAACACGAGGACTACGCACGGGGCCGCCAGCAAACAGAATAACAGTCGAACGGCTGCCGCCATCTCGCAGCGGCGCGGAGCGGGCGGGCGGTCCCGGCGGGGCTCTGACCTCTGGGTCAGTCACCGTGCTGTTCTTCCGCATGATGGCGCCGTCGCCCCGCGTAGAAGTGCACTGCGTTGGGCACGACCCGGGTGCAGTTCTCCGCGGGAGCGTTCTGGGCAGTGGGCGGCTGGGAGGGGATTGCGGAGAGAATAGCAAGCCGGCTCACCAGTAGGGCTACGGCGGCGTTACGGTCTGTCACGGGCAAAATTCTGTCACTATCAACCCATGTAAACAGTCTGTCCTATTTATACGCTCCTTTCAAGTACTGGAAGGCCACAATGACATCTCCCCGGAGCCTTCTCTTTTCCAAGCTAAACAAGCCCAGTTCCCTCAACCTTTCTTCATAGGAGAGGTGCTCCATCTTAGTGGCCCTCCTCTGGACCCGTTCCAGAGCTCTGTCTCTGTGTCTGGGGGCTCCAGGCCTGGATGCAGTACTCCAGATGGGGCCTCACAAGAGCTGAGTAGAGGGGGACAGTCACCTCTCTCTCTTAATGCAGCCCAGAACATAGTTGGCCTTCCAGGCTGCAAGCGCACACTGCTGGCTCATGTCCAGCTTCTCGTCTACCAGGACCCCCAAGTCTTTCTCCGCAGGACAACTCTCAAGGAGATCTTCCCTCGGTTTGTATAAATACCTGGGATCGCCCTGGCCCAAATGCAGCACCTTGCACTTGGCCCTGTTGAACCTCATTAGGTTCTTATGGGCCCGCTTCTCCAGCATGTGCAGGTCCCTCTGGATGGCTTCCCTTCCTTCAAATATATCTACTGCACCGCTCAGCTTGGTGTTATCTGCAAACCTGCTGAGGGTGCACTCGATACCATTGTCTATGTCATTGATAAAGATGTTGAAGAGCGCCAGTCCCAAAACCGACCCCTGAGGGGTTGCTTGTGACCGGCCTCCACCCTGACACAGAACCATTGATCACAACCCTTTGGCTGCAACCAGCCAATGAAAAGAATTACAGAAGAGTTAAAAGACCATGGTTATATGTTCTTAAACACTTAAGAAGCAGGTAAAGTGATTAAATATAAAAAATACCAATACAAAAACATACACCAAGTTTTCACTCAGTGGCATGTAAACACTGCGGTCTGGTAATGCTAACCAAGATGGCATGTGTTATTTTTCTTTCTTTTTTCACAAGTGTCAGGTGCTCCTTTGACTACAAATGGCAGGTCAGCAGTGAAACAGACTGGCAAATATCTATGCCTCTACGATCAGACTATCAAAAATAAAACTAGAGGAAAAGTCTCTACTACAGAAAACATGCAATTTTTTTTACAGAAAAATGCAAACCAAATGGATATAAGGAAAAAGTCTTTTACACTAAGGGTGGTGAGGCACTGGCACAGGTAGCCCAGAGAGGTAGTAGTGCTCCATCCCTGGAGACACCTAAGGTCAGGCTCTGAGCACCTGATGGAGCTGTGGGTGTCCCTGATCAGTGCAGGGGAGTTGGACCAGATGGCCTTTAAATGTCCCTTCCAACTCTAAGGAATCTATGATTCTATGATTCAAATAATGTAATCTCCAATGGAAGAAAGATGCAGAGCTCTTGGAACGGGTCCAGAGGAGGGCCACTAAGATGATCAGAGAGCTGGAGCACCTCTCCTGTGAGGGAACTGGGCTTGTTTAGCTTGGAGAAGGCTCCAGGGAGACCTCATTGTGGCCTTCCAATACTTGCAGGGAGTGTATAAACAGGACAGGGAATTACTGTTTACATGGGTTGACAGTGATAGGACAAGGGGGAATGGTTTTAAACTAAGACAGGGGAGATTTAGTTTAGATATTAGGAGGAGGTTTTTAACTCAGAGGGTGGTGACGCACTGGAACAGGTTGCCCAAGGAGGTTGTGGATGCCCCATCCCTGGAGGCATTCAAGGCCAGGTTGGATGTGGCTCTCGGCAGTCTGGTCTTGTGGTTCGTGACCCTGCCCATGGCAGTGGGGTTGAAACTAGATGATCGATCTTTGAGGTCCTTTTCAACCCAGGCCATTCTATGATTCTGTGAATCTATAATTTTATTCTTTATGTGTCTCAAGAGTGGGTGGCTCTTTTTTTATGAAAATTAAAATGTTGCCAGTGTGATTTTTGAGAGACAAATGACTGAATCCATTGCTTTTTTTCTGTATGCTGAGAACAAGCTTTTGGAAACAAAATCAGTAGCTGAGCAGGAGAAGTTCAAATAACCAAGCCTACCCCATTGGGTAGTTAAGTAGTCTTGCTGTACCCTGCAGCATACCAGAGCCGGGGCAGTAGATTTACCAGGTGTAATTAATTCACAGCAGGTCCAAGCAGCAAAAAGCACACAAAAAAACCTCAATGCCTTGTCAAGGTATTGAACATATTGTGCATGTACACATCAATTGTAGAACACCTTTCAAGAGTCTGTGTCTTGCTGGGTTTGTTGGATCTCCTTCACACTTGTGGTACAGATGGTTTCCACAATACCTCCAGTATATGCAAGACACAGCAAAATTAACACCAATATGCAAGTTCTCTATACATGTAACAGTGATACACGCCATCTATATCAGAATTTAGTATTTTCACATGTTTGTAAACAATACTGAATGCCTTATAGTTTCCTATAAACCAGTTTCCTTTGCCAACTCATTAGGAGAATGGGATAGGGAATAACCCGTTTCTCTGCTCTATACATACACATTCCTGAACCCATATGCAATGGATGAGCTTATCATAAACTTTTGATCTCACCAGGGAGAATTAGCTAAAATGATCTGTCACAATCCTATTCTATAGGATGTGTAGCTGAAAAACCTGATGTGTTATATATTAGTATGCACATACACATTCAACCACATGAACTTTCTCTAAAATAGTTACAGTAATGTGTATTTTTATTCCTTTCTAGAGACATGAAAAATGCCTAAAGTACACGAGGAATCCTGTTACTACAAATTCAGTTACTGCAAAGCACATAGCATGTAACCACCTCGTTCAGGTAATTTGATGCATATTTTGGAATTAATTTTGTATGTAAGCATATCTCACAGGTATCAGCATCTCCTCTAGCAAAGATGAGCTGCTAGAAATATTGAACAGTGCATCCCTAAGTGAGACTTCTTCATTTGGAGACTTTTCATGGAAAAAGCCAAGGAATTTTTCTGCTGTTGTACATGGATTTAATTACTATAAAACTTACCCTCTCTCAAATGCAGATATGTTAAGTGGCACTTTATAAGGTTTTCCTGGTTTGCCTGATACACATATTTAACAATCATCTCAAGTTCAGTCCACTAGAGAACAAATTGCACAGAAATTCTTTTCAAAGATCATGCAAGCTTGATGCTAAGAAGTGAGCTGGAATTATTGCAGGCACTGAAATCAGAGCCCTAATAGTATGTCTTTGACAAACTGTTCCCATAGCTCAGATGTCCACTCCACCCTGGATGTAAGGTCATCTGAGCTGCCTGTGATTCAGTTCCTGAACTTACATGACGGTATTGGCTGTGATGAGTCAGGACAGTAAAGAAAGGTTAAATCCAAACGTTGCCTGAGCTAGAGACAACACTCCTCCTTAGCCATTCTACTAGAAATTCCTACCAAATTAGCCAAGATCTGTCACCTACCGCCACCATCGCTGAGTATCAAATCTGGCACAGCCTAACAGTATGCTGAGACATACACTGAGGGTCTGGGGGTCTGCAGCAGTGCTTGCACAAATATTAACAACATAGATGAGGCCACCATCACAACAGCTGAATATCTTGAAATCAACCAGCTTCTATGACAGACTCAGCTTAAGACACAGTAAAAAATTAGCACAGCAATATTTTAGTAGCAAAAAATCCCATTAATGCAACTCCATAAGAAGTGGCTGTACTATCAGATCCATAGCAGATCTTATAAGGTACTGTTCATGTCTGGGGATACCTTCCAGGAAAAATTCCACATGCACACTTCTTGTTTGAAAGAGGATTTCCTCAGTTTTGTTTGGAAACTGCATTTCTTTAGTCTTCAAAGATCTTGAGCCAAAATCCAACAAGATAACTAATGCTGACAATTCAGCATCTAAGGAATAGGCTTGTAAAGAAATACATGCAAGTATCAGAGGAATAACATTATTTTGCCATACAAAGTATGTGATCACTTTGGTTTTCTCTGTTGTTTATCTGTGCAGTAAAATGACTTTGATCCTCTTGCTGGATGGAGGGCAGCAACATGCCAAGCTTAACTACCAAAATGGGAATAAAAAAACACTCTAAGACTTACAGGTTTTCATGTTCTTCCTTTCCTCTGAAGAGGAAGACAGAAGGTGCTTTTATGACAAAGTCAATATGGTCAGGAAAAATAATATATCCCAGGTGTGGAGCTCAGCTTTGGAAAGATGTCTTGGCTCTGCACATGTGTATCCTATCCTTGCACATTGTCCCCACTGAATTCACAAGAAGTTGCATTTGTCTCAAACAGTATCTCCAAATCCATGTTAAATTCATTAGCAAGTCTGAGGGATTTGCTTCTGTATTGCTCAGGAAGTCATTCTAAGAAGGCAGGTTTTCATAAACAAATGGTTGGGTACAATGATCGTTTCTCTCAAACTCTGAGCTACACTATTTTCAATGAATCAACATAAATAACATACATGGAATATTGATTATTATTCATTTCTCATGCATTAGAGAAAGCATTTGACTAAACAAGAAGCTTCTAATTGGCAAAAGTCACTTATCTCTACGGTGATTTTTAAAAAGCACAGTTTTCCATTTTGTTTTATGTACTAATCAATTTTATTTCTGTAAAAATTGATATATAGCAAATGAGAAAGAGGCCTGGTAAAAATACTAATGCATGCATTAATATCTGCAGTCTTCTCTAGCATATATGGTGAGGAAGTGAAATCCAGCAGCAGACATGGAGCTGCCTGAACCACTGAGACATAAAGTTGATGTCTTTAAATAATATTTTTATTTCTGAAAGATGTCATAGGTGTACTTCCAGAACCAAATCAAATGTCCTTTAAGTCTTTTGTGAACCTTAGCACCCCAGGGTAAGCCAAAAACACTGTATCAAACACATCTGCATAGACCTTGTTACAACTCTTATAATAAATGATCAAATAGGATTGTGGGCAAGTACACTGCAGCATAGCCCCTGAGAAATAACCTCTGTGCCCCCAGGCATTGATATGGGCAGTTGCTCAAGTTACACAGTGAATGCAATAACGACAGAGAAGCCTGTATAAATGTCATGTAGTGCTACAGAATTCTTTAATGAGGGACTGATCTGTGATTTAAACATTTACAAACTTGTTCACTTGCTATTCTGGATTAAAAGTTGTTGCAGATTTTGGTTGTTTGGATGATATTTTCAGTGTAACTACAAAATACAGTTGTTACAAAAATCTGACCTCTATTTGTTGCTAACAGTGAAATCAAACCAACCCTCAACAGCTGGCACAAAAGGGAGGGAATAAGCTCATCAGTATTTGGGTACTGCTAACAGGGATCTCCAGCTCTGTTAAGCAACTCTGTTTCAAACATTATAACCTTACAATCAGCAAATTGTGAGAAGTATAGGACTACTTCACTCAGACTAAGATGATGTTCTGTACAGTGTCATTCTGCTTACAAAGCATAGGAGAGGTGATTCCTGTAACGATAAGGACCCTGCCTTCTATCTATGCATAGTGTTATAAGGGGGAAAGTAGGGAGGATGAGTGGGGTTCTGTAATAAGGTAACACTAATAATTGCTTAAAGTTAGGATAAGGCCCTTTGGAAATGAGCAAGGACTTACTGCTGTACAATTTTTTTAATGACACTTGTTATTATGCTTGATAATACACTACAGTAGTAAACAACAAAGATGCAGAAATTGTAATAGGTAATAATCTATTTTGACAAAATCAAATTCTTTCTTTTTCTATTATCTCCTTTCTTCACAGCTCATCAGAGGAAACAGATCTGTGAGGCAGAAAATTCAGAACTACAAAGAATTTTTTTTTTTGCTTGCTGCTGCTGTAGACATTTCACACAGTACTCCAAGTTCACTGACTATACAATAGCAGACTGGGTCTGTTACTACTCCAGCGATTTCTAAATTCTGACTCATAAGGCCATATACGCTACCCATGAGTAATACTCTTTCATATGCTAAAATAGATCTACACCTCCAGAAGCATCCCACCGATGAGCCCGTTATGACCCTAGTACACAACAAGCCCTGCAGCAGGTTTTCTGATCCACCAGAAGAAAAGTTCTTGCAAATGTTGCTTTCTCTAACAGTCACTCACCCAATTCAATACCTAACAGATAAAGATACAGTCAACAGAGTATTCCAAAGTTGGTGCTACCCTTAGTACAGCTGCAGAATTGAATAGCTTGTGTCTGGTTACTAAGTGAGTCAGCGTTTCATTCTGTTGTTAGTATGAGTGAAGACAAAACTCTAAGACTTTTTGTTTGTCTAACCAGCATTCACTCCCCAACCACAATAGCACTGATGTCAAATGCCCTATGCTGAGTGTACTCTGTACTCCTAAACATGATACTTAAGATAACTAGTCCTTACTGTATCATTCTGGATATCAACAGTCCCCTTTTAGTCAATGAGAAGGTGTTTGCAAGAGCTGTTCAATGAGTAGGCCCTTTGTCTTGTAATTTGGCAATGCTGTTCTATGAAGGCTCAGGTGAAAACAGTAAACGTATTCAAGGGCATTTTTGTGAAATAATATATTTTATCACTGTTTACTTCAATAACTTTCATATGGATCATGTTAAGTGACAAAAAAATGAAAAACAAAACAAAACAGAAAAGAAAAAAAAACCAACAAAAGCCACGATCAACCTTTACTCTGAAATATTCTAGCAGCAATAAGTTTTGGAAAACAGATTTTCTGGGAGAAGGTAATGGGAGTCTGTCTTGGAGCCGGTGTTCTTCAACATCTTTATCAATGATACAGACAGTAGGATCGAGTGCACCATCTGCAAGTTTCCTGATGACACCAAGCTGAGCGGTGCAGTTGACACAATAGAAGGAAGGGATGTCATTCAGAGGGACCTGGACAGGCTTGAAAAGCGGGCACATGTGAGCTTTATGAGATTCAAAAAGGCCAAGTGAAGGGTGTTGTACTTGGATTGGGGCAATTCCAAATAGAGTACAGAGTGGGAGAACTCCTGAAGAGCAGCCCTGCGGAGAAGGACTTCGGGGTCCTGGTGGATAAAAAACTAGACATGAGCTAGAAATGTGTGCTTGCAGCCTGGAAGGCCAACAGTGTCCTGGGCTGCATCAACAGAGAGGTGGCAGCAGGAGGGAGGGGACTGTTCCCCTCTGCTCTGCCCTTGTGAGACCCCATCTGGAGTACTGTATCCAGGCCTGGGGTCCCCAGCAGAAGAAGGATGTGGGACTGTTGGAGCGGGTCCAGAGGAGGGCGACAAATATGCTTATAGGGCTGGAGCACCTCTCTAGTGAAGAAAGGATGAGGCAGCTGGGCTTGTTCAGCCAAGAGAGGAGATGGCTCTGGGGAGATCTCATTGTGGCCTTCCAGTACTTGAGGGGATCTTATAAACAGAAGGGAGAGCAATTTTTTACATAGATAGTGATAGGACAAGGGGGAATGGTTTTAAACTAAAAGAGAGAATATTTAGAATATTAAGAAAAAATTCCTTGCTCAGAGGGTGGTGAGGCCCTGGCACTGCTGCCCTGAGCTGTAGGTGCCCATCCCTGGCAGCGCCCAGGGCCGGGCTGGATGGGCCCTGGGCATCCTGAGCTGAGGGGGGCAGCCAGCCCACAGCAGGGGTTGAGGCTTGATGATCCTTAAGGTCCCTTTCAACCTAAGCCAGTCTATGATTCTATGATTCTATTTCTTCCTAAAGGTAAATTTATACAAATTTTTGTTCAAACATACTCCAAATTAATTCTCTTTTCTATTTATGTAATAACATTTCTGCTTCAAATGCATTTTTGTATGATAAACATGAAAAAAAAANCCCCCCCCCTTTTATTTTTATTTTTATTTTTAGCCTTTGTCTCCCTGTTTTTTGTGGAACTTGGGATTTATTTTCTAGTTCTACAATTCTGTGATTCTTTGTCACTTATAGGAATGATTTTGCTGTCTGGGCAGTCAGCCAACATTGTAACTGCAGAAGAAACCTTTCTTGATTTACTCCTGTGGACCTTAATGAATATTATTTAAATACTCATGCTGCTTTACTAAGCTTCTAAATTATTCTAAGTTAAGATCATTTCTTGTTAATACTATTTTGACTTTGTTTTATAATTGCATCTATCTGAAGGTAATGCCCACAGGTACTGCCTTGTCTAGTAGTTTCTTTATATATTGTGAAAGATGTATTTTATCTTGAATAAATACATTATGCATGTATTCTCTTTTTCAAACTAGTAAAGCTCAATATTTGAAAGAGCAGAATGAAAAACAAAGTTCTAATTTTAATTTCTTTAAGCTTTGTAGCTTGCTTTTTCAGAAGTTTGTGTAGTGTCCTGCCACAGGTCCTATTATATGGGACCTTTTTATCTAATCAGTATCTGAAGACTGCCTAGCCTTCATCCTTTCCTTTCCCTCTCCTTTCTTCCAATACATTTTCACACCCCTCTCAATCTGATTGCTTGCCAGTCTCCTCACACACCCTCCCCACTGCTATTACTTGTGTCAACTTGTCTTTGCTTTCTTATATGCCCTGACATACGCTTGCCTTCTTGGAATTGAAAATATTATGCAGAAAGCTCCTGGTGTGGAAATATGTCAGGTATTTGTGCTGTTACCAACAGGGTTAAAATCGCACCTGCACTTTGCCATGAATTAATCACATTTTTTATTTGAACCACATTATCTGATGAATGCTGTCAGAGCCTAAACCAGCTATGGCTTTTAAGAAGTCATCACACTGCATATAAGTTCCTTAGCTAATATAAATTAGCAGCAGCTTTGTTAGCACTGGATGAAGACTTAGATCATTTCCTTTTCCTGTTTTTTTAATTTATTTTTTTAATCTTTTTTATGATGGAGATAGAAAACTCTGGAGGCCAAGATATGATTTTTTTTTCTTTTGTTAACATTTCAGTTACAATGCAATCCTGATTATTGAGGAGGTATGGAAATTTTAAGTTTGGAAAGAATCATTAGATAGCCTATCACAGGATCACAGACTCATAGTGCAATTCGTCATAGAATCATAGAATCACCAAGGTTGGAAAAGACCTCCAAGATCATCTAGTCCACCTACCACCAATGTCGTCCTGACCTGTTATTTGATTTCATAACCCTTGTTACCGTTAAGCCCATTGACTTGAGTTTGATTAGCATGTACCTTCCAGACAGCTCCTGAATTTCATTAAAAATGAAAAATCTGTTTCTCAAAGCAATTTATTCCAGTAGCTAATAAGGTGCACTTACGGAAAAGATGAAGGAAAAAAAAAGCTCTCGTTTTTAATCTGAATTTATTTAGCTTAAGTCCTCAGTCTTCATTCTTGTTGAAGTTCTTCAGTACCTCCTGTTTTCTCTCCATGAAGGTACTTACACAGAGTAAGCAATCTCAGTGTCATTGAAATACTCAGTTCATTAGGACATTTTATTCCCTGAGCATTTAATCACTCTTGCAGCTCTTATCTGTGCAATTCTGAATTTCAGCCTGATTGAGGGACATTTAAACAGCTGATGTGATCACATCCAGAATAGAAATGAAAGTAGCTGCCAACCTTTTGAGTGTTTCCCTTTCTACGTTGCATTTACTTTCTCCCTTCTGTGCATGCTGACATACACCTACAGCAATAAGGAAATGCATTGTACAGGCAGCTTCCACAGCAATAAGCCAGAGAAAACTCCTGAATTCATGCCCACAGCTGAGGTGCTACTGATAACAGTGTAGTTAGGAAGAATGCTGGCAAAAATCCTGCCTTCTCCTCATCACTTCTGCGTTCCATGGTGCACACACACAGCCCGAAGACAAAGCCAAATAACCACAATGGTTGCCTGTTCTTCAGGCAATCACCTGGGTGATGCCGTGTGAAAAAATGTTTATTTTCCCACCTTTAAATAGTACTTTGAGGTTACTTATGCCAGTGATTACGCTGGAGATGAATTTAATGTATGAGGGCACTACATGGCAGCTAACTACATTTCACCAAAGAACCCTAACCTCAGACCTACTCGCGGGTTAGGGCCCGGCTACAGGGCCGTCCGGCCTACGGCGCATGCGCTTCCGCGTAGCGCATGCGCAGCAGCATACCCGAGGCCGCAGAGCGGGCTGCTTTCTTCCCGGCGGAGGGAAAGTGGTGCGCATGCGCCGGGCCGGCTGCCTGCCCGGTTCCGGCGGGGCGGAGCGGCGCGAGGCCGGGTGAGGCCAAGCCAAGCTAAACTAAGCTAAGCTAAGCGGCGGTGGTACGCCATGCGCGGCTGGTAGAGTGCGGGCATAGCAGCGTTGTGCTGCCATGAATCTGCGGGGCCTGTTCCAGGACTTCAACCCCAGGTGAGGGCGGCCAGGGTTTATCGCTCTGAGGCGGCCCGGTCCGGTCCTGGCGGCTGTGGGGGGTGCGGGGGAGCCCATACTGCTGCGGCGCTGCTCTGGGCGCAGGGCTGTGCGTGGCGCGGCGGGCACAGCGCGCCGTCTGGGCACGGGGATTCGCGGGCGGCGTTCCTTTGTTTTGGTCCTCTGAATGTGGGGCTTCCACTGCCTTGCCAAGCAGGCTGAGAGGATGAGCTCAGTCGCACCGGCGTTAACGTTACGAGGGATTCGTAAACGAAGAAGCCCTTAAAATGTGTGCGCACGGTAGGCAGCTCAGAGTGCTGGGCTCGCGGAGCGGCCGTAGCGGTGACAAAGGGCGGTGCTCAATCAGTTCTCTGCACAAGAGGAAGAGTAACAAACGTTTCAGGAAATGCGTTGTTGCAGCGATGTTTAACACCCAAAATGCGTGTGCTTGAAAGTAATGAAAAAGCAGGGAAATGCATTCCGGAAGCGTATAGGGTTTTGTTGTTGTCAAGTGCTGCTTGTTGTCTTTAAGGGACAGCCGAGATCCTTGTTCTGGATAGAAGCAAGGCAGCTTGACTTGGTGGGTGCTTTATCGCTAGTTGATAAGAGTGAAAGCAGGCAGTGTGAGTTACGCTGTGGGATGAAGGTAGAGCTCTTGCTACTGCTGCTTTGCTCTGCAGTGAGAGCGCCGTGATGTTATCCACGCTTTGAAACACATGTAATTAGTGGAGCGTTGTTGAAGCATGATGATGTGTTTTATAAAGCAGATCCTGTGGTGAATGGAAGCTTAAGCGTGGATGACTTTTTTTTCCTTCCTGCAGTGGGAGGAGGTTGTGTCCTGTGCAATTATTTGGTGTGATTCCTGCTGGTGCAAACAGTTCCTGTGCCTCTGTTTCCAAATGTTCTGTGTACACTTATTCCTTCTTAGCTTGACTTGCTTATAGGATGTGTCATTGTAACTATTTTAAATTTATGTGGGGACCCTCAGTATTGCAGTGACAAGGTTGACTTGATAGTCACTAACTAAAAGCTTAACCTGTTTTTTTTCCTATAACATTGCTTTCATGTAATGGACTGTAAAAACAATCTGTGGAGCCTGCTGTATCACAGCATGTAACCATCTTTTGTCTTTAATCTGTCTTTGACATTCAAAACTAAGTTACATAATTTTTGTAGCTTTGTCCACTCTATTTTTAACTTATATTATTTGATTTCTGTGAAAGAATGCATTTCCCCACAACACATACAGCTGTCATGTTTCTAAGCCTCAAATAGTACAGCTCTTGACTGGATCCTTGTGGGATGGAGCTATTTATAGAAGTCCATTTGTTACGTTTGTCATGCAGGAATGCTTTAGATGTGTTCCCTTGAAGCAGGGATTTTATATGTGAAAGAGATTACATGTTATATTTATGATAGAATCTTTGACTCTTCAGATCTGATCTGATTCTTTGCAAAGGAAAGACATTTTCTGATAGGAATTGTCCTGTTAAGTTTTAGCTACAACCGATTTACTTGTTCGTTGACAAATTGAGTTGCCTGCCTAAATTTCTGTTTGCTTGTTTTCTAGCAAATTTCTTATTTATGCCTGCCTGCTGCTTTTCTCTGTGTTGCTATCCCTACGTCTGGATGACAAAATTCAGTGGAGTTACTGGGCTGTATTTGCTCCAATATGGCTGTGGAAGCTGATGGTGATTGTTGGTGCCTCAGTGGGAACGGGAGTGTGGGCCCGAAACCCACAGTATCGGTAAGTTGTAGGTGTTTATTTTGCAGAACAAAGAGAATGTAGTACATTTTGCTACTGAAATAAATTCACAAATAGATTTTTAAAAACCACAAGATATAACATCTAGAAGGTTTTTTTTTTTAACATGTAGCTTATGATAATCATTTTAAGTGTTTGCAAACTGTGTTATATAGCTATGGATGTCTTCATCGTAGTTGCAACAGTTTCTCACAAGCTGTCTTTGGGAAGCTAAAACTTGTCATGGGGGAGCTCATCTTTCTGTTTGAACGTTGAGAATTCTTTGCTTTAATGTAATCCATATAGAAATGTGTCTTTATAGCACTAGGAATGTACTATAGTTAATTGGATTATTTTTTTAAATCAGCTTCTTAAATATACAGATCATTTTGAAGAATGGTGGATTTTTCTTCACCTTGATATGTAATCTCAGTGTAAGATGAAAGAGTATTTGGTGATTCTTGAATATGCAGTGAAGATGGATAATTCTCTTTTGGTTTGAATTACATTTTGATAAGAAATATTCACATAGTTTAACACACTGATATACACAGACATGTAACATTTCCCAAGTGAGATGCTTATGGGGACAAATTATAAATTCCTGTTTGTGCATAACTCTGATATCTTAATTATCAGTGTAAGCTAAAATAGCTTTCAGACTTTTAAATGCACAGGTGCTGACTTCTCTGACAATCTCAATGGGATGTGAACTTGAACATGCTAAGGGAAGAAAACTACCTTAAATCAAATGTTATAAATTCATACCACTTTTCTTTCTATGGTGGATATAAAATGGAAAGTTTTATGCATGGATCTTGTTCTGATGCATTCTATTGTGTGGTTCAGAACTGTCTGATTTGCCTTTTTCAGAAACTGTTCTGTTTGTATAGGAAAAAAACATAGTTTCTCTGTCTGTGCTAAAANACTTTCATTAATTCTAGTCATAAAATAAAGTACTGCAGGGTTACCTGTGCTTAGAATTTGCATAACTACTACTTTTGGCAAGTAAAGAAGAACAAAGTGGGAGCTTAAAGAAAAATATGAAAATCTGAGGGCTAACTTCTGCTAACTTGAGCAGACAAAGTTCAGTTTTGATTAAAAAAACAAAACTCTGCAAGTCATGTGACAGGAATATCAATGAACAAATCAAAGATAGTGGCACTGTTCAAAAAGCTGTTAAAATAAGCAAAAATCAATTCTCACTAGTTTCTAGATTTATTTAATTTTAGTTAATGTAGAAAATCTTATCTAAATACAAACCACTCAAACTAAAGAAATCTAAACCCAGGTCAGATTGATTCTCCAGTTAATACAAAACAGACCTCACTTTGGTTCTGTTAGAGTCAATAACGATGCCATCACCACTGATTTTTGCTGTCACTTCAATGCCCATAAAGCAGCTTCAGGGGTACTTTTTCAGGTAGTGTGTATGTAAATCTCCAATGCTGTAGAGAACTGACAAATTATTTGGTCCATTAGTTCTGCCAAAAATTAGAAATGCAAGTAGAGAAAACCACACAGCTTCTATGACAACTGAGATGTCTCTGAAAGTATCCACAATTCTGGTCACCCATTACATAGCAGGGATTACCCATGGTACCCACAGCACTGATTTGGTATGAGCTCTCACGTTGTTCTTACTCTTCTGAAGTCAGTAGCATTGCTATTGTCTTCCTGTGCATATAATAGCAAAAATAGAGATAATTCTGTTTTCTGTTTTGCTGGAGCTTTCTGAAACAGCCTTTGTATCTTGGAGCTAAATATCTCCTAGTTGGCCTCTTCCTGAAAAGGTCGCTTCTTTCCTGTTTCAGAATATGTCCACTGAGAAATTTCTGGAAGATTATGAGTTTGGCTAGTCCAAGTAGCCTGGGCAGCTTGGGTTGTAGTGACCACGAGATGGTAGAGTTCAAGATCTTGAGTGGAAGAAGCAAAGCAAAAAGTAGGATTGCTACCCTGGACTTTAGGAGAGCCAACTTTGATCTCTTCCGGGACCTACTTGGAGCTATCCCGTGGGCTAGGGTGTTAGAAGGTAAGGGGGCATGTGAGAGCTGGTCGGCATTTAAACAGCTCTTCTTCCAAGCTCAGGATTGGTGCGTCCCTGTGAGCAAGAAATCGGGAAAGGGTGGCAGGAGACCTGTGTGGATGCGTAAGGAGCTCATGTGCAAACTTAAAGGGAAGAAGGAGGTCCATGAAATGTGGAAAAAGGGTCTGACCACTTGGGAAGAATATAGGAATGTTGTCAGGGCCTGCAGGGATGCGACGAGGAAGGCTAAAGCCCGCCTGGAATTGAACCCGGCAAAGGAGATAAAGGATAATAAAAAAGGCTTCTTTAAGTATGTTAACAGTAAAAGGAAGACTAGGGAGAATGTGGGTCCCCTGCTAAGTGAGGGGGGTGTTCTGGTAACGGGAGATGCTGAGAAGGCGGAGATACTGAACGCTTTCTTTGCTTCTGTCTTCAGTGAAAAAGCTCTCCCTCAGGAATCCCAGACCCTGGAGGTTACTGAGAGGGTCTGGGGAATGGAAGACTTCCCTTCAGTCAGGGAAGAGGCGGTCCGAGAGCGCCTAGGCAACACCAATGTTCATAAATCCATGGGACCCGATGGGGTGCGTCCATGGGTGCTGAGGGAGCTGGCTGAGGTGATTGCTGAACAGCTCTCTATCATCTTTGAGAGGTCTTGGAGAATGGGGGAGGTGCCTGAAGACTGGAGGACAGCCAATGTCACTCCGGTCTTCAAAAAGGGCAAGAAGGAAGATCCAGGTAATTACGGGCCAGTCAGCTTCACCTCTGTCCCTGGAAAGGTGATGGAACAGCTTGTGCTGGATGCCATCTCCAGACAATTGGAAGAAAAGGAGGTTATCAGGAGTAGCCAGCAGGGGTTCACCAGGGGGAGGTCATGCTTGACCAACTTGGTAGCCTTCTATGATGTCATCACTAGCTGGGTGGATGGGGGGAGAGCAGTGGATGTAGTCTACCTTGATTTCAGCAAGGCGTTTGATACTGTCTCCCACAACATCCTTATAACAAAGCTGAGGAAGTGTGGGATAGATGAGTGGACAGTGAGGTGGGTTGAGAACTGGCTGACTGGCAGAGCACAGAGGGTTGTCGTTGGCGGTGCAGAGTCTGGTTGGAGACCTGTAGCTAGCGGTGTTCCCCAGGGGTCGGTGCTGGGTCCGGTCTTGTTCAACATCTTCATCAGTGACCTTGATGAGGGGATAGTGGCCACCCTCAGCAAGTTTGCTGATGATATGAAGTTGGGAGGATTGGCTGACACGCCTGAAGGCTGTGCTGCCATTCAGCGAGACCTGCACAGGCTGTAGAGCTGGGCGGTAAGAAACCAGATGAGGTTTAACAAAAGCAAGTGTAGAGTCTTGCACCTAGGGAGGAATAATTGCATGCAGCGGTACAGGTTGGGGGATGACCTGCTGGAGATGAGCTCTGCAGAGAGGGACCTGGGTGTCCTGCTGGGTGACAGGTTGGCCATGAGCCAGCAGTATGCCCTTGTGGCCAAAAAGGCCAATGGCATTCTAGGCTGCACTAAAAGGAGCGTGGCCAGCAGGTCGAGGGAGGTGATCCTCCCCCTCTACTCTGCCCTGGTAAGGCCTCATCTGGAGTACTGTGTCCAGTTCTGGGCTCCCCAGTACAAAAAAGACAGGGATCTCTTGGAAGGAGTCCAGCGGAGGGCCACTAAGATGGTGAAGGGCCTGGAGCATCTCCCCTATGAAGAAAGGCTAAGTGAACTGGGTCTGTTTAGCCTTGAGAAAAGAAGACTGAGAGGGGACCTGATCCAGGTCTATAAATACCTAAGGTGTGGGGGGCAAAGTGGCGAGGCCAGACTCTTTTCAGCAGTGTGTGGAGACAGGACAAGGGGAAACGGCCAGAAACTAGAGCATAGGAAGTTCCGCACAAATGTGCGCAAGAACTTCTTTATGGTGAGGGTGACGGAGCACTGGAACAGGCTGCCCAGGGAGGTTGTGGAGTCTCCTTCTCTGGAGATATTCAATACCCGCCTGGATGCCCACCTGTGTGACCTGGTGTAGGGAACCTGCTTTGGCAGGGGGGTTGGACTCGATGATCTCTGGAGGTCCCTTCCAACCCCTATGATTCTGTGATTCTGTGATTCTGTGATATTAAGTGCTGGATGCTATGCATGGATTTTAAGAATATTGCCAGGACAGTAGGTGATCCAATCCACCATCAAAGCCTAATAATGTTAAGAAGGCCTTGAAGGAAACATTGACTCTGAATAAATTACCATTACTACGAAATTGATAGTTCTTATCTGAGAAGAAGGATCCGACACCTGCTCTTCCATCTTTGCTTCAAAAACTCCTGAATGCTCTGGGAGGGAAAGGAGTGTCACAGAGTAGCACCAAACATTGGTAACTTGTAAGCCATTGGCGAGGCAGGACAAAGACTGCATGAGCAAAGTGGGATGGAGCACAGATTGCCTAAATTTTCTTCCTCTCAACAGGAAGGCAAGTAATGAATGAGCAAAACAGACTCAGATGAAAAAGTAGAGTATCTATAATTAAATTAGATACATCTTTTGCAGATGATTTCAAAACACTGCATCAAATCCTATTTTGGCCAAACAGCTGCACAATACATTTTCTAGCATCATACTGGCAGAATAGTTTATGAAATCCATAGGCTTTTGGCGTATAATTTTCATCAAATTACAATCCCAATTGGCATTAATATAAACAGCAACTTGCTGAAGTAATACTTTATAAGTCAATAATAGTTTCGGGCTGCAGGACAATGATTTAGGGGCACATTCAATATACAAAAATTTAAAAAGCCTTTGCCCTTAAACTAATTTGCCAAATAAAACACGAACAATATTGTCACAGAAATGATTTCAAACTTCAGATTCAGAAGGCCTTAAAAAACTAAGCAGCTGCATTTAATGCCAATGTCAATCACATCTTTGTAGGTCATTGTAGATCATTGCTGTTTTTAATGGTGCAAAATTACAGGCTGGCCTAAAGATTTTCTAACAGATTGAGAGAGATGTTCTTTGCCAATTACCAGTCAATTTCCACTCTGTGAACAAATGTTAACACTGAGGCATATAGTAAAATCCACAGAATTTCAAACTGGGATTTTCAAGCCCAGAGATATGTCTTTTTGTAAAAAATTTACTGTTCTGTCACAGACCAGGAGTAATGATCCTGGAAACAGGTCATGGCTATGCTGTCGTCCACATAAGGGAATTATTACTGAGCTACTACCCTCACTTCAAATGTTACTATATTCCAGTAATCTAATAGTGTCAATGGAGACATTTGAAAAGCAAACAGGACACGTGAATCATCAGGTACGTTAGACAGGAGTCAAGGCTGTTACCAACAGAAAAGCAAGCCTGACGAATTAGAAGGCTGATTCAGTTTATTTTCCATCACTTCACTTTGTTCAGCCAAGCACAGGGAACATTCTGAGTTATGGTTTTTATACAGAACACAACTATAAGTAGATGGCTTATGGAAGAAGTAACGGCACTGATTATAAAGCAGACATTATATGATGTTTTCTTGAGCTAATGTGAGGTACTGGGAATATGGAATGAAAATGAAATGTCTGTTTGGTCTCCAACATAAACCATCTCAGGGGATTCAATTCTTAGTGCTCAAGATACAATCAGCAGCAGACAGGAATTGGATAATGTGCTTTGTTTATCCCCTCCCTCTACTTACTGCCCCCCACCTCCAACACACATGCAAACACACTCCTTAAAATAAAATATAAATTCAAGAGAAAAGTAATTCTTGAAGTTCAGACACCTTGGCTGTTCTTTGCTGCCTAGCCCTTCTCCACATCACCCTCACAACTATAGTATCTGGCCATAGCAATCAAGAAAGCTGAGACCACCAAAACATCTAAGAAAGACACTAAAATCCCCACTGCCACATTATATGACCAAAAATTTAGCTTGAGCTTTCCTGAGGTAATATCATCTGTGGAGGCTGGCTCTAATATTTCCTACATTGTACTGATTTTTATGGCTAGGTAACACTTTTGCCCTGGGGTTTCTGGAAGCAGATAAGCAGCAGAGCTGGTGTTTGTATGCAGATCAGTAGCACCAGGCTCCATGGTGCTCCATTTTATTTTTGACAATATTGAAGCAAACTATCTGACTGCTTCCCGTTAACAACAGCAAAACTACCCAAAAGGAAAATTGGGTATCAAAACATCTTTATATTTGTGGATATGGGGCTATTTAAGTTCCTTTTGCAAAACAGCATCTTGAATGGCTAAGAGATTTTATTAACTCACAGCAGAATTGTTGCATGGATGACACAGCACTGGCATTATTACTGTTACATTATAGTGCCCAGTGAATGTATATTGACAAAAATACATGTTTACAAATACTTAGCATGTATATATCACTTTTCCATTGCAATTGCAGTGCATGTTTTTGCATGTTTTCTTAGCCATCACAGCTTTTTGCCTTACATTTAATTTAAACTTGCTGACAAAGGAGCCTGTCACAGCCGTTAGTTTCTATGCATCATTTTAATCTGTAAAACACAGCCCATTGTACTGATCAGTATTAGAGCATAATTGAATATGAGCTTGTAGAGTTCTTTAGAAATGTTGACACACTGAAGAATTTAAGAACAACTTATATCTGAACAGTTCAATATTACCAAAATATTTGTGTGTATTTTCTGCACAGTTACTTTTAAGTAGAGGGATCCAACATGAAGCAATTATTCTTCTTTCTGCAGAAGCGCTCAGGGCTTGTCTGCCTTCAGGAACAAACTGTCGCAGCAGAAAAGCTGAAGTACATCAACGGGAAGAAAGGTAGTTGTGAGTAGCTGCACCAAGAGGTTCCAGATAGGTTAAAGCTCAGTGAAGGACAATTTTTGTGAAGCTTTTGCTTAGGAGTAAAAAGTCAAAAAAGACATTATTAATTGTCAGTGCACACTTTGAACATTTACATTTTGCACAACTTTCACCCTCCTGAACATCTTTCAATCACCTTTACAGGAATTAATTTCAGGTGCCCAGTAATTCAATAGAATACACTTACTTACACACAGTTCTCTATGATACATGCAACTGAATAGGTAGGCTCAAAAAGATCATCAGATGTTTGTTTTTAGCCAAAAGATACAAGGAGACAGGGACTAGACTGCAAGCTACTTCTGAGTGAAAGAAAGAGATCTGGAAGGGACAGATTTTTCTTACATTGCTGTATCACATTTCAACTGCCATTTTCTCAGCTCAGGGTACATATAGTTTTCTGCTCACAATTTCTTCAGTCATAATACCTGCTGAATGATAGAGGTCACAAAATGAACTTTTAAGAGACTTGTCTTATAAGCTCCATTTAAATACACAAGAATGGAGCAGTCAGGGCCTTCTATCCCAAGAGCTGGAAATCCATAATCTACAACAATTTTTAGCTTAACTAATTTTAGCAGATAATGCTACCAGTGAGACTACACAACTAGCAGCACAAATATTCCAAATTATTCCATCTGAGTGTGTGTTATCTACCCAGCACACTCAGCCTGCAAGCATTATTCTTTGCTGGGTGTTGTGGAGGCTCCTACAGGCAAGCAAAGCAAGTCCCACCACTCAAGTAAACAACCCTAACTAAATGTATACACATATTCTTTTCAACTAGCTTTCCTTAAAAGAAAAATTCTTATTATCAAGTAAAGAGCAAATGCATTTGATGTTTGCCTTTTGTGTAAATGAAGGTATTTTCAGTTTTTTTTCCCTATCTTTTTTACATGAAACATCTAGCCCTTACTTATTCATTTTCATGAAAAACTTAAAAGATCTTTGAACAACAACAAAAATATCACTTCTGCCCTCAGTTTTACATCCGATTATTATAGAAAGTGGTCCTTTTGTCATTACACTATTACATTCGTCAACAACCACAGCTAACATGGAAAGTTGCTGCTTCACTGGCTAGGAGAACACTCTAAAGGCTTCTCTCACCTAAAAATATAGGTATCCCCCTTCTCAATTACTTCCAAGTAAACTTAGAGGAGCTGTTCTGAAGTTACAAATCCATCTGGGATGAGTCCTTCTCTGTGATCTTCTGGCAGATGGGTTTAACTGAACCTCTAAACTACAGAGCCCTCTAATTTTGGGCTTGATCATGCCAGACATTGAACACTGGCAGAACATGGACAAACAAGAGGATGCATATGCACATGAATAACTCAGCTGATATTTACATGCACTTCTTACATGTGATCAAGTTTTAATAAACTTTACACTTGTTGTAGGGAAAGGCTGCTAGTCTAGACCAGTGGCTATGCAAAATTAACTATTAGTGGATAATATTTCCAGCTTTGTACAGAAATCCACTGGAACATAGAAAGAAAATTGTATTCAGGCACACAATTTACAGTTTGATTAATTACTATTTTAAGTTCAAAAGTATTTCACCTCATTTTAGGCAAGAATTTAATAGGAATTTAATTATGGCTAATAATGTCAGTTTCAGGTTATTTGAAAGTAACAACTTCAACAGACAATTTAATGGAAGGAAGGTAGGATATTACAATTAATAATGTCTCTTTTAATATCCTATTACCTATGAGCCAGGAAAAAAAAAAAGCAAACAGATCATTATAAATCTCAAATTAATCAAGCTTGGAGGGAAAGATGGACTGTTTGTCTAATCTACAGTAGAAAGTACTGCTGTTGTTTTCTCTCTAACGGCTCTGCACTAAGGGTTATGAGCTATTAGCTGCTTTCTCACAGCATCATAAACATTTGGATGGCATTGTGAAGAAGCATTTTCACTAATTGCTCAGATCAGGAAAATAAATAATTTTAATTTCTAAGCTATTAGATTTAGCTGAAAGGGGTTGAATGGAGGTGACTGATAACATAGCTGGTGAGCTGTCTGCTCACCTTGTCATTTTGTTTTTTGTTTTACTGGGCTCGACAAAAATGAGCATATACCCTTCAGTAGCCACTTCACAAGTGCTCTGCATTCTGTCTCTTGGATCTAAAACCCTACAGCAACCCTGTGGATGGAAAATACCATACTTACAAAGTTCCTGGATACTTATAAACTTCTCAGATATAAATGAAATATCCAAAATAAAAGACTATGTTAACAGGCTAAAAGCAAACTAAAGAAACTTAGCAGTCAGGAGGAGGAGGAGAGAAGAAAAGCATTTAATTTGGCTCTCAGTAGTAAAACACCACTGACATTTGCCAGCTACAAGGCCAGGCAGTGATTTCGTGGGGTACCTACACAGACATGCACACGAATGCACTCGGCTTGGACACCACAGTACTTGTGAGCCCTGGGCTTTGTGCTGAGTCCAGCCTCCCAGTGCAGTCTGTCTGCACTCAGGCATCTTCATTGTTCCCACCCCTACTAATGTACCAGAAGATCACATAAAAGATGAGCAGGATGGTGAAAAGGAAGAACGCAAGGAAAACAGCTTTGACACCACAGGTTCTATATCCTCCAGTGAGCATGGAAGCTGGAGTGCAGCAGGGAGGCACTGGTGCATGCGTAGATTTGTCTGTGATGTATGCATGCTTGCATTCCAGGGAACACTCCAGCGGCGCCACTGAAACAGCCCTGTGTGCAACATCTTTTCTGTGCCCACCTCTTCACAGCCCATCTTCATCACTTGCAGCAAGAACAGTTATTTCACAGACACAGAAACAACACACAGAATGTTTGTCAGATCTGACAGCATCTGCTTAGCAGACAGACCTTAACCTTTCTTCTGGGGGAAAGTCCACTATCCTACAGCAATCTAAATGTGTTATGTATTTCTTCAGGAAAAAAAAAAAAAANTTGTAGAACTGAAATAGAATTGATCTAACATGACATGAAAAGCAATGCCACATCATAACTTCACTTGACCATGAGTACCATAAAACGCTTTAAGAATTCATAAGCTCAAAGATGAATAAAAAAAAAAAAAAAAAAAAAAAAAAAAAAGTGGAACTGCCACCCTCCCCAGAGGAGCTCAGCTCGGGGTGCAGAAACAGCGCCCCAGCACAGCTGGTTGGCAATGCCATAACGAGCCCGGCCGTGCAAAGCAGGCATGTACCCGTCTGAAGAAAATACGCCGAGAGATGAAAAGTTTCCACGGAAACGCACGGCCCAAGGCTGCTTACCTGCGATAACTCCTCTGCCGAATTGCTCCCCTTTATCCAGCAGCTCTTGCACTTCCTGCAGCGTCATTCCCAACCTATCCAAAAGAATTGCTCTCCACGACTCATCCTCCCAGTCCTTAACGGCGATATGAACAGCCACAGTGCGGTTCCGGTACTTGGCGAGCACCGGCCGCCAGCGAGTCTCTATAGTCTTGATCTGATTTAAAACCAGCCCAGCGTAGGGTTGGCGGAAGGAAAGGCACCCGACCTTCATCTCTGCTTTCATCGGAACCTGCCGGATTTCGGACACACAAACTCACAGCCAGCAGCACCCCGCTATCGCCCAGCGGAAGCCCACAACCACAACAGCCGCGCCGCCGTGCCACTGTCCATCCCGCAGCGGTAGCGCGGAACCAGGAGGCCCTTATCCCCCCCGCACAGTAAAATCAGGCGACCGGCCCCCGGCGGAAGGAGCGTGACGGGGCGGAGCGGCGAGTGGGCGGCCATGGGACTGGCGAGCCGAGGTGCTGCCGCCTGCTGGACGGCTGAGCGGTGAGGAAAGCTGGGAGAGCTGGAGGGGAGAAATAGTGACGTTTACACACGGGAAAGTGACCGAGTTCGCCAACAGCAAATCCTGGTTGCACTGGCTTTTAGTGCTCTGTGAAAACACGTTCTAAACCGTTAGAAGTCTCAAAATTGCAGGATCTCAAAGACAGGAAGAGAAGGATGATCTGGTAGAGTTGCACTGAATCAGAGATGGGCTGCTCCTTTAGTTGAGAAAGGCAGAGGAAGTTCATCCAGCGAAGGGTAAGATTGAAATGATGCTTTTGTTCTCTGCCGTTGTTAGTAACCATTGTGTACCAGTAAGCTTCGCCCGTAATCTTGCGGATCTATAACTGCCCTGGACAGTGCAGGTAGATGATTCTTTGCTGATGAGAAGCACTTTAGGGAGCTTTTTTGATAGCTGCTTTTGGTGAGCACTTCCAATATACCCTCAGTGATTATTTTGTATTCTGAATTATTTAATGGCTGATAGCATTTAACTGCTGAGACCTCGTTTATCTTATTACTGTTGTCTGAATTTCCTGCTGTNTTTTTTTAATCATCTCTTCCATTTATTATTTTTTTCAACTACCAAATAGTAGTACATCTTAAACCTGTCTTTTTATTATTGTATGCTATAAGAACGCGCAACAAACTCTGAATATAAAATAATAGAAACTTGGAAACTGAAACTCAGAAACTGAAATTACTGAAAAATACCTTCCACTGTTAATCAGCGGTATCCCTAGACTTCCTGAGCCCTAGATAATCAGAGTTAAAGTTTCTTACTTTCTCAGTCAGTGTGATTAATTTGTAATCTGGGAATGCAGATAGCAGGTATAAAATGATAATTTCTTGTTTTCTGCCTCTAGCTCCTTTCCTCTCGAACTAGTTTCTTTTGGGTTTGAGAAGAATTTCCTGAGCCTTTTCAAGAACTTCCATGGTTATGGCAATTGTAGTAGCATATATGAACATCATTGTGAGCTCAGAAAAAGCTTGCTTTTGTATGTGATATTTATTAGTTATTCTTTTCCCTGTTTGCCTTTGTATTCTTCTCGTTGCTTGGTCTTATGCTGAAGCGTGAGTTTTTTGTGTGCATGTTTTCTAATTGTTTTCGCTTTTCAGAAGGTTAGTGTTAGAAAATTATTTAAATCCAGGTTTTTTTTAGTTTTGTTAAAGCAACTTCTACTTAAACAGTGCAGACTTGTGTAGTATGGAAGTGTCTGACACCTGTTAGAATGTAATTTTTCCCTCCCAATGTTATGAATTTCAAAGGCATTTATTCAAGAGAACACAGTATATGTTATGTTACTGAGAAGTAGTACACATTGTCTGCCTCTGAGAAATACTTCATTTCAAAGATGTGTTATATATTTGCATGTTAAGTAAAATAGAAAATGTTTTAAACTTAACTACAGATATTCTTGAGTTTCTTTCAGTTAATGTTTCTGTTTGATCTTTGAAATTCCTACCCGCCTAGGATTGGCCCATAAACTTCAGAATTAGTCTTGCTGAGTCTAGTGTTTCATTATGTTTGCCCGTAATATCAGAGGCAGATGTTGGTGGTGTGACAGTAGAGGTTGAACCTCCCCATCAGTATTCTGTTCCACTTCATGGCTGTGTGATGGATGGTAACAGAAGAGCAGTCTTAGAAAATGCCATCTGACATCGAAGTGTGTATGAAGCAGAGGGACAGAATTGAATTCCTTCATATGGGAAAAATGGCACCCATTGACATTCACTGGCACTTCCTGAACATGTATAGAGACCAAACAGTGGATGCAAGCACAGTGGGGGCTGAGTGGTGCATCTCAGCAGTGGCGACAGTGACCTCAAAGTCACTGAAGTCATGTTCCAGACAGCCACACAGCTATCACACCACAAAGTGAAGAGCATCTCAATCAACTCATCTGCATGAATCACTGGATCCCGACCAGGGGATTGTGTACAGAGTTGAATATTGGTTTCAGTGCTTTGGAAACAATGGTGACAATGTTGGAATATCACAGTTTATGCCAGGATGGTCCTATGAATGCTGACATAGGAACAGAAAGAACATCATATGCGAATTTGTTAGGACCTATTGAACCAATGCAAGGCTGGTGGTGACAGTTCCCTGGATCGCATAATTACTGGTAACAAGATATAATGTCATCACTGTGAGCTACGGTCAAAACAGCAGTCCATGGAGTAGCAACATGTGAATTCCTCATCAAAGAAAAAGTCCATGATGCAGCCCCTCAGTAGATAAAGTGGTGTGCGCTGTCTTTTGTGATAGGAAAGATGTTGTCTTTCTGGATTTCCTGGAACCTGGACAGGCCATCAACTCTGACCGTCACATCATGATGCTGACTGAGCTGAAGGCTTGACTTTGCAGACTCGGGCCAGGGAAGACAACCTTACCCTTGCAACATGATAATGCCAGGCCCCATAACTCTCTGTAGACTGTGGAGCCTGTCACCAATCTTGGCTGGACTGTCCTAACACAACCACCAGATAGTCCATGCAAATTTGGTGCCTTCTGACTGACTTCTGTTTGGGCTGGTGAAAGATGGAGTATGTGGGCAATGTTTTCCTAGCAATGATGTAATCATAGCAGCTTTGAAACAGTGGATCACCTTCACTGGTGCAGATTTTGACAAGTATGCCGTGAAGGCTTTTGTTCATCTCTGGCAAAAATGCAAAGCTAATAGTGATGAAGTTGAAAAGTAGTTTTTTGTAGTTGAGAATTTACTTTATCAAACAGTGTTATTGTGCTCTTTGTTGTATTTTCCATGGAAATAGTTATGAGGTATTTCTTTCAGAGTGACCTGCGTAGCAGCAATTGGAATGTGTGACAAGCTTTCGTTTAATATTTGTAATGAAAACTGTTGTTTTTCTATATTGCTTCACAAACTAGGCATCTTGAGAATTTGAATTATACTTAATTATTGAATTTGCATGCGATCTTTCACTATATATTTATTTTTCCTCAGAGCTCCAACTGGATTGCTGTTAGGTAAAGAAACTGGATTGCTCTTAGTTGAAGATGAAAATTACATGGATTTAATGTATTAGTGCAACAATTGAAATATTTTTTTTAAAGACAGACTTCATAACTTTGAATTTAAGGACTTCAAAAAAAATTCTATCAATATTTATTACCTAAAGAAAATAGTTTAAGTTACTTCCTGATTTCTTTTTTGTTTTTCCAGCCTGAATAATTTGGCTTTTTCCTTTGACAAATTCCTAAGTTGTCTTGTAAATACCCTCGTAATGCTAAGTGTTAACCAATGTATCTTCTCTTTCTAGCTGGAGATCTTGTGTTCAGTTAATATTCTACAGTTCATATTTATTGCCCTCAGGCTGGATGAGATCATCAGATGGCCATGGCTTGTATGTAAAGTGTTTTCTTCTTAAACTTGTTCAAATACTAAATTTTATGTAAGTATTTACTACAGGGAACAGTTAATGTGTATGGTCAGAATCTGTGATCTCCATTTTGCTCATTTAACAGTCCTTTGCTGAAAGTCTGACATTTCATTCAGTAGTCATAGGAAACAGGCTGTTCTTTGGGTAAGAGCGTAGCATTCCTTCCTTCAGGGGAAGAGAGGCATGCCATCAACTGTAATGAATCCCTGGCCAGTTGTTGGAAAAATAAAACAGAATCCTCAACAAAAGTTCCCAGTTAGAACAGTAAACCAGCCAGGAAAATGATTGATGACTTATAAATTTGTAGGTAAATATTGTGTGATAAATAACTTTTGTTACGCTACCACATATCTAAATCCATTTACTGTGGCCACTGTCAAAATATGCTTAGATCTACTGTTTCAAGTGGCTTTAGAATACAGAAGTTCTATATCTGGATTTCTGTAAACTGCCATAAAGCTAATAACCTGTCATGATTATGATTGTTCTTACTATTTTCCAAAAAACATGGTAAAAGATCTCCTTTAGAAACCTCTTTGGTAAGGTGTCCAATGTAGAAAACGTTGAAGTCAATTTCAAGTACTGTTTGAGCCCACTCAAAATCACAGAAGTTTTATTCAAGCAGAAATAACTTGACTTCATTTTTTATTGTTTCAGCTTGATGGAGTTCACAAAGCTTACTGAGGAATCCCAGAGAGTTGATATGGCTCTTAACAGTCCATACGACTTGTGAAGCTTTTTTGTTAGAGATTAAATCGGTTGGAGGTTTACCCTTGATTTTATTCTTCTTTTTTAGTCTTAATATGTGGATACTTACTGTAACTTACTGTTACTGTTAATACTTGATGAAAATGCATCACTGGGTAGGGCAAAAAGCAGTGAACTACTTTTTTCTTTCAGGTTGTTTGTGTTCCACTGTGGATCTTGATGTCCTTTCTGTGCCTGGTAGTGCTCTATTACATTGTTTGGTCTGTTCTGTTCTTGCGTTCAATGGATGTGATTGCTGAACAAAGGAGGACACACATCACAATGGCTGTCAGCTGGATGACAATTGTAGTTCCACTGCTCACCTTTGAGGTAAGATAAAGTGTAAGGAGTTTTATGTATCTTGTTCTTTGTTCAGTGAGTGATGACTGTTGGGTGCTTTCTCTCTCTTTCTGAATTTGAAATTAAGATGCCCTGTTTTGTTTGGGATTAAATATTAACTGTAAATATGAAGGAAAACCAAGAATCGGGTTTTGAATGTTTGTGTGTAAAATCTGCTTCACAGTGAACCTGTTAATTCATATTTCTGTAGAGGCCATTTTCCTTAAATTTCTGAAGCTGAACATCCAAGATCAGTATATGTTTCAAAGAGGCTTGGAAATGGGTATTACAAACTGATATTGTTTATTTTTTTTTTCCTGTTTAGATTTTATTAGTACACAGACTAGATGGGCACAATTCTTTCTCTTTTATACCCATATTTGTTCCTCTGTGGCTTTCACTGATAACTTTAATGGCAACAGCATTTGGGCAAAAAGGAGGAAATCACTGTAAGTATTTAATAATCGATGTTATGGATGTTGCAGTTAAGTGTTTTTTCACAACAAGCCAATATAACGTAATAGAATTTTTCAGAGTTGAAAGGAAGCTGCATAGAAAATTGTTCTGGGTGAATTTTCATGCTGTTAATAATTTGCAACCAAATTAGTTTGGAAAGGCAAACATCCATTTTATCTTTTGTTAGCGTTGTATGATATATGAAATAGAGCAGTTGGTCATTAAGTATAATCTCTGCAAAAAGATAGGTATGGGTTTTATATGATCTTCCCAGGCAAATATTTAATTACCTTAACTTGGTTCACTGGAAGATTTGACTTGGTGGGGCAGGCTGTTCAACACTGACCTTTGGTATTCATTAGCAAAAGCGTGCCATCTACTGAATCACAAGTGGCACTTCATTAAATGCTCTCTTTCAAATGTTTATATAGAAAACACATGATAAACAGAAGAGGTACTGTTGTTTTAATCTAGAATAGATAATACCGAGGATGAGATACTACTGTCTAGCTAAGAGCAGAAGTATTTGGGGAATACTGAACACGTAGCCTGACATATATTAGTAAATCTATGTCATTGCAGCATCTCTGGTACTGTAACCTGTGCATATCAAATGAAAATTGGCATGAACGTCTTCTCAGGTGGCACTGATCGCTGGAGTGATGCCAGGCCTTTCTTGTTCTGCTTATTTACTGATGTGATCTGTTGCTGCTTAGCATGAAATGTACTGGCTTCATGCGATATTATATAGTTGTAATATGTACATATGCATACACACTTGTGTATGTATCATGTAACCTGTAATGTTATGGTTGCTTGCTGGACGCTGAGAAACAGCACTAACATAACTTTTAGATTGCTAATGAAAATAATCAAGAGAACCTAAGAAGGCAGATGAAGCAGTCTTGGTTTCTTCAGTTAACTTCTAACTCTGTTTGACAGTCATGTGAAAGGTGGTGGTTTGTTCTTTTCTTTTTTTTTTTAGGGTGGTTTGGAATTCGCAAAGACTTCTGCCAGTTCCTGCTTGAAATTTTCCCATTCCTACGTGAATATGGAAATATTTCCTATGATCTTCATCACGAAGATAATGAGGAAGCAGAAGAAACCCCAGTTCCCGAGCCACCGAAAATTGCACCAATGTTTCGAAAAAAGACTGGAGTGGTCATTACACAGAGTCCTGGGAAATATGTGATTCCACCTCCCAAATTAAATATTGATATGCCAGATTAAGATGACAACAACCTGTTAAAACTGGAACTGGGAATCAACAGACAAATGCAGTTCATTTCATGCCTTGTCCCAATTAATTTAAAATAGCTTTTGCTTGATTCAGTGGCTTGGATCACAGAAATCAGAGATCTTGAAGATTGAGTTTTTCCACAAAGATTTTGTGAACCTTCCTAATGGTTCACTTGGCACACGTGCCTGTATAGTATTTATATGAACATTTTAGCAGTGTAATATATTGTTTAAAAGTCTCGTCCTGTACAGTATAAGTATTATCTAAAAGTATTTTTTTAAAAAGCCTGTATGAAATGCCTGTTCTATTCCAAGTGTCTTTCAGGTCCTAAATATACACTCATTTTCCATGTCTGTGCTGAGTAGTTTGTGGATGTCTTGATATAGTACCTCTTTACTCTTCTTTTTTCTGCTCAGCCACAATCATTAGTTTAATTGTGAAAGCACAGGTGTGTTGTGCTTCTAAGGAAGGACTGGAAAGATTTTTTGGGGGAAATCGAATGTATAGCAGCTTACATGGTGCTTTTGAGTTAGCTATGTAAATTGTTACATATTTCAATTTTTGCTTGGGAGTGAAGTTGCTTTTCCAGGTTCAGTTTCTAACTCTTCTTGAGCAACATGTATGCCACTCTCTCATTAGTTTGGCTGTTTAATAAACTGTTGCCTCTTGCACTGTGTGCGTGATCTATGCCAGAAAGATTAGTTGCAGGTTTTACAACTGTTGGTTAGCTGATATAAATATCTTAACTCAGTCTTCATTACCATTTTTTTTTTTGTATGATAGCTTTAGTACAGATGATTAAACTGTTCAAAATAGGAACTGGTCCATGTTGGTATAGTTTTTTTCATTTGAGGAGATACCTGCTTTCACAGGCTTTCTTGGCCTCCAGCTGCTTTGGAGAAATTAGTTATCGAAACCTATATTCCACCAGGTTCTACCACTTGGCTGTCTGTACCTTTTACCTTGTCTGTCTTTTGCACAAACCCACAGCTTAGCTTAAATATCATGGATCATGTTTCCTCTCTCTTAGTATGGCAATGATATAAGAGTGTATGGACACTTCTATGTATGTGAAAGATGTTCAACTGAAAAGCTGCAAAGATCTTCCACTTAATTTCTAGCACTGCAGCCCACCTTGTTCCTCCCTGTGGACCAACTAGTGGACCAACTTCTCAGCTGGTGCCATTTGTTCCTAGTGGCCTGGCTAGCAGGATGCAGCCCAGCTGGGGCTGTAACTGCCTTCTGCTGAAGGATTCAGCCAAGCTGAGAAAAAATAGAACTTTCTTCACCGGAAAGTTTGCTGGTCTTCTGAACAAGCTAGTTAACTTGGCAGACTTAACTTCTGTCCTAGTATGTGACAGAAGAGAAGCTTCTGGTACAACCTTAGGAATTCCAGTTGAAGAAAAGGCTTTTCCATCAACCCTGGGCAAAAAGAATGTGCTTAATTCTTCTAAGGAGAGCTTTACAGAAGCTGGTGGCTTTCTGTCTTTATTTATTTTTTTTTGAAGCAGCTCTGGAACCTGTCTGAAAGCACTCCATTTCAAACTCTTCAGTGTGATGATAATGGACAGTGTGTGGTGATTTATGCAGAACACCTTGAAGAGGAAGTGCAGGAAGGAGAGGGCCTCTGGAAAGTTTTGAAATTGGAAACATGAAACATCTCACTCATGACTTGCAGCTCTGGGGATTCAGAAAATACTTCCAAGCTTTGGCATGTTCAAAAGCTCTCTAGATGAAGCAGCAGCTGGGTGGCATACGTCAGATCCTCTTCATGTGAGCTAATTTCTCAGAACATTCTTGTGTGGCACATTTATGTTCAAATAAGCATTTTCAGCATAGCAGCTGAGGATGATAACATATGCACTGACTGCCTTTTGTATCAGAATTTTTGAGGCTAGAATTCAAAAAGCGTTTCTATGCTGATCAAATGCAGGTTCATTATTTCCAGCTGCTCTGAACCTATGAAAGGGAGAGAATGCTCCTAAAAGTCCTTTTTAATATATTTGAGACTAAAATTCTTAATTATCATCTCTCTGTGTTTCAGTCTTGAAACGGTGACAACTATCTCCTTTTCTTTGCATTTTTCAGTTATGTTTCTACTGCGGCCCAAACTTAATAAGGATTGTCCTTACCTGCTGCCAAAGTACAAGTGAAGCTTTGGTACAAAAAGAGTGTATTCCCTGCATCTGCCCTGTGTCCAGAGTAGACCAAACGCCACCCAAGGAGAAGCATGGGTGTTCTGCTTGCACAGGGTACTGCTCTGTTCTCAGCAGCTCCGAGGCAAGACATGCAAATGTTCAAATAGTCTGTCTTAATAAAAAGTCTTATCCAGTTCTCCTATCCTGTTTTTTCTTTTTTTTTTTTTTTTTTTAACTGGAATCCTGCTTAGCTTCTAGAACAGCCACAGACCAAAACCAAGAGGGGTGGGCAGCACTAGCTTTCATTGAAGAGAATATGTGGGCTTGCTACCAGGAAATAGAGTTTCATTTAGAAATGAAGAACAGTATGTTAATTCCTCTGTTTCATGTGAGAAAAGAGTTCAGGATCATTGCATGAGATTTATGCAATCTCTTAAGCAATGCTGTTTCCCAGTGGTAGTTTGTAATCTCAAATTTGAAGAAATTGCTTCAGATATAGCAGCTGACTGAGAGGTTCCTAGTGTTAGCTTCGTTTTTCTGAACACTTATTTTTTTGTTTATATAATCAGATACACATGCATCACATAACATTAGGCTGGAGTCATTTCAAATCAGCACACATTACCTCAACTGTGCATTAGAAAATTCCGATTTATTTACACTTGTATGTACATAAAAAAATCTAGTAAAACATCACTCATTTTCAGTAACGGTCATAAGAAACGGGATCTTGATTATCTCTCTTCAAAATAGCAATTTCTTCAAACAATTACTTTTGGAAGGAATACTAATCAATTCACTGGTATTTAAAAAGGTGATTTGTCAAGAAGATTGCATTTAGGCAGGAGAGAACACAGCATGGGGCAACTCCTATGATTCTGAAGGGATCAGTTCATCAGGGATGTTGACTTGCCACACTCCTCTGCTGCCTTTTGCAGGGATTGGTTCCAGGAGCCATCTTGGATTTGAAACAACAGTCAAGTATTTCTGTTCTAGATTACTGAGAACAGCTTTGTTTTCCAGCTCTAAAATCTTGTCAGGAGGTAAATCTTCTGGATACGGGGATGTCTCTCCAATGTCAATTAATCCTGTATCAGAAAACAAAACAATTACTTGGTGTTTAAGAAACTAGAAGAAAGTTCTCCAAAAGTAAAACCTCTCAGAGGCCATGCAAAGCAGCTAATTTATGCTGCCAGAAGAAGACAGTAAAAAATATGCACACCTTAAACAAGTGTCAATCACTGCAGAAGACAGCTAGCGTGACTGAGTTTGGTAAGCTAAGAACAGCAGAAGCATGCAGCAATACAGCTCAATGATAGATAATTCTGTTAGAAGAAGCCTGCAACTAATCAGATAGAACAACTAACAAAAACTCCTCACCTACTTTGTCCTTGAAACAGGTTCATTGAGTTGTCACCTCGTATCAGGACTCCACTAACACCTCAAAATCATTAAGCCGTACGAAAATTCCTGCTCTCTGGAACCCTTTTTTTGCTCTTGTAAAATTTACTTACTTTACCACATGTTGCAAGAGGGAATATCAATGTTGTATGAAGATTAAAAATACTAAAACAAAGACCAAGGAAGCTTTTAAAACTACTCAGTTTAGCATGCAATTTACATGAAGGTTACTAATCTACACATTCCTTAGTACCTAACAATTTTCAGCACCATAGAACCAGAACAATCTTCTGGAACATGCAATAGAAGTAAATTCTCTTGCAGGAATAGCTAAAAATATGCAAATGAGAATGCAAGATCCAGGGTGTGAAAAATGAACCGACACCTACAATAAGAGTGAATGTTTGACACAAACTTTGTGAGTATTCAGAGCAGTAACATATATAATTCTTCAGCACAAAATAATTTAAGAAGCATCACTCTATCCTAACTTTGTACTACAGAAATAAAATTATTCACTGCTCAAGTAATAAGACCGATAGAGCATTTGTAGAACTGAAATAGAATTGATCTAACATGACATGAAAAGCAATGCCACATCATAACTTCACTTGACCATGAGTACCATAAAACGCTTTAAGAATTCATAAGCTCAAAGATGTATTAAAAAAAAAAAAAAAAAAAAAAAAAAAAA
>JACDJE010000295.1:394113-453108 GCA_016647715.1 Pavo muticus | reverse complement strand
TTTTTTTTTTTTTTTTTTTTTTTCTTGGACACTACATAGAATCATAGAATCCTTAGAGCTGGAAGGGACCCTTAAAGCCCATCTGGTCCAACTCCCCTGCAGCAAACAAGGACACCTGCAGTTCCATCAGGTACTCAGAGCCTGTCCAGCCTGACGTTGGGTGTCTCCAGGAAGGGGACACCACCAGTGCCATGGGGCACTGGGCAACCTGTGCCAGTGCCTCGCCACCCACACTGTAGAAGGCTTTTTCCTTACATCCAACCTAAATCTACCCTCTGTAAGCTTGAAACCATCTCCCCTTGTTCTGTCACAACAGATCGTGCTAAAGAGTCTGTCCCCTTCTTTCCTGTAGCTAATACAGTGTTCCAAATGTTCCAGATGGAGTCATTGCAGTCCTTTATATAATGCCATAACAAGAGAGAGTAATGGATGACATGAATTTAAGGTTATTGTAGTTTTTACAGGGTTATTATTTTAAATGTCCTTTAGCTTTAAGCTATTTCCATCTTACTAGATGTGCATTAGTTGAGGAACCTGTTGAATCTGATTAGCATTGTAAGTATGTAATGAGCTTTCATGCTTTTTCTTGCATTTTAGTATTTTTCCACTGCATTATTAGCTTATACGAGGGTTTGGGGGAAGTTTTCTTCTGTGTTGTATGCTTGGTTTGTTTTACTCTCATAGAAATTTTAGCAGGATGTGTATGATATTTGATTGCATAAATAAAATATTTTTTTCTTGATTGAAGCAAAAATCTCACTGTTAATTAAGCTCTCAAGTCTAACAATTTTAAGTAAAATGTGAATGGCAAAAGACTAAGGGTGTTACTAAGCTGGCTGCTACTAAGGGTGATTAAATGTTATGTATGCTGAAAATCTCATGTCAGAGAACTACCTTTCATGGTTTGTAGAAACCTTGTCCATTACATTGTGACATTCACTAGAAGACTGAAAAGCAGTTAACAGCAGCACGTAAATAAGGCCATGAAATTGTCACATTTTGTGTGCGTGTATTCAGCACTTGGTGTGGTGAGTGGTAAGCTGACTTAAGTGGGTTTAGTGGGATGCAAGACAGCAAAGCATGCAACTGTGAATATGAAAAAGGAAATTCATTCTGATCTTGGAAGATGATCAGCTCATTTTTAAGATCTTAGATCCACATAATTTTAACAACTTTGGCTCCTTCAGATTCTAACACCAATTTATCTGTTTACAGAACAGTGTTTAAAGTGACAATCTCAGCTATAGAAAATTCTACAAGTTTGGTCTACTTTTCAGAAAAGTGTATCTCACTTCAGTATCTCTAAATTTGTTTTCCTTAGGGTATTCCTTATTTTAATTTTATGGTCGAATAAAGACTGAATAATTCTCATTGCAGAATTACCGCTTTCTCTGGAGCTAAAGCAATGCCTAGTACATCATTTACAAGGACTCAGGCTTGATCTCATCTAGATAAGCAAGCATTGCTGTGTTTCCTGTCAGATTTGTTCAATAACTGATTTTACATGATTCAGCACAAAGTGGTATGTACTGGAATATCTTGGGTCAAAATCAGGTCAAGATACTTGGTGATCAGTTACAGTTCATTTCAGAAACTGGTAAAGATACAACGCTGTATGTTCCAAGATACTGGAGGACAGAAATGAAATTTCAGGTTTTAACAAACCATGAAACACATTACAGTACACTACAATTATTTGTACTGAGTGGTCACTTGTCAATAATCATTATTTACAAAAAGATAGGGCATGCTGACATATGAACACTTGTTGCTATTTCCCACCTTCTAGGACATCGATGTGAAATGTGATTCAGTAGTTTCTGACAGTGATTCCATCTTAAGGCGTTCTACCAACCTTCTGCATTATCTCCTTTTTCCCTTAGTTCTGCTCAGCCTTTCTTTCTCACTGTCATTTACTGAAATTGTATACAGAACTGGGGCAAAAGGGCTTGGTTCCACATGCCAGGGATGTTTTTAGCAATATTTCACTGATGCAACAGCCCCTAAAAATTGAGTGAAAACATGTGGAGGTGAGACTGGGACATGGAACTCGTACCGTGGCTTTGCTGTCAGGGAGAGAGTAAATGAAACAAGAGCTTTAAATTCATTCCCAACATTTTCCACATTTCACCTACCATTTTGGCCTTTCAGCTGCGGAATTAATGGTTAAGAATTTGCTTAAGGTCCATTATTTCGAGATCAAGCGGTGTTCAGAACCTTGGTGATTTAAAAATATTTGGAACACAGGTTCCAGTGTAATTAATGCTGGAAACACACTTTACAGGATCTTGCAGCAGAACATAAAATCATAGAATCATAGAATGGTTTGGATTGGAAGGGACCTTTAAGATCACCTAGTTCCAACCTCCCTGCTATAGGCAGGGACACCTCTCTGTAGGCCAGGTTGTTCACAGCCCCATCCAGCCTGGCTTTGAATGCTTTCAGGGCGGGGGCATCCATAGCCTTGCTGGGCAACCTGTTCCAGTGTCTCACCTCCATCACAGTAAAGAATTTTGTCTTAATATCTAGTCTAAACCTATCCTTTGCCAGTTTAAAATCATTTCCCCTCATCCTGTCACTACATGCCCTTATAAAAAGTCCCTCCCCATCTTTCCTGTAGGCACCTTTTGGGTACTGGAAGGCCACAATAAGGTCCCCCCAGGGCCTTCTCTTCTCTGGTCTGAACAGCCCCAGGGTCTCTCAGCCTGTCTTCATACGGGAGGTACTCCAACCCTCTGATCAGCTTCATGGCCCTCCTCTGGACCTGCTCCAACAGCTCCATATCCTTCTTGTGTTGGGGGCCCCAGAACTGGATGCAGTACTCCAGATGGGGTCTCATGAGAGCAGAGTAGATGGACAGAGTCACCTCTCTCAAACTGCTGGTCACACTTCTCTTGATGCAGCCCAGGGTACAGTTGGTGCAACCCAGGATATGGTTGGTTGATCATCATCACATATACCATGAGGCTACACAATTGACAAATAAACACAAGCACATATTGTGCAGTGTGTGCTGATGATTCACTATTAATTAAATTAATATTGGCTGCTGAATGTCAAATGCTTTAAGTGGTCAAAATATTTTTCCCCAGAAGTGCTTTATTTTGTGTGATTGTGGAAGTTTTGATCTAGTACTAGTAATGCAGAAGCGTTTTTTGTCTTGGAGATGTGTAGATTTTGTGCTATGCCCAGCTCAGTGGATTGTATGGTCTGATCAATCTATTGTTGCTGTTATTCATTTTGGTTTAGTTTTTGTCCATGTGTTTTACAGCAGCTTCAGAAAAGATCTTTATTATAACATTTGCATGATGTAGTCTGCTTCAGAAAGAAAGGTCTATTTCTGTAAGTTACGTATTCCCTTCAGTGCGTTCAGAGGCTAACATAAGTGTCTGCCATTACTTTTTTATTATTATTCAAGCTACCACAGTCAAGGACTTGTAAACCTCTTTTATATCCTGCATGTTCACTATATATAACAATCACGTTAATAAAAACTTCAGAATCAAAACAAATTTGGTCTGAGGTATTCAGCTTGCTGCTGATTTTGATTTAATCAGTAAGAGATGCCAAAAGTTTTCAGGAAATTTAGAGTGGTAGAATAAACTACATGAATTTAAAGAGACTGTAACTTCTCACAGTGAAACCTTCTTCAAATGATTGCTAAAGTAACTATACTGGATTCCAAATGGAAGTAATCTGTTCATAAAAGTGAATAAAATTTACTGTAACTATTAAAAATTTACCATAACTATTAAAAAAAACCTAACCATCCAACAACCACCCAGCAGCCCCGAACTATAAAACACTATCATTTACATAGCCTGAGTATGTGTTGAAAAACCAGCTTCAGCTTCATGTTATTCTTAAAGCCAAATAAAGAGCCCTTAATTGTGAATGAACTTAAATACTTACATTTTACCATGCTGAGCTCTGTTTCTTTGTATGTTTTGTGAGCAGTAATGACTGCTAAATGAATGGTTGGTTACTTACAGCAGAATTTTCTCATCTCTGAGGAGTATTTCAGTGAGGTTTCTCAGCGTAGATAACTTGGTGTTGAAAATTTAGTTGTATTTAAGTGCTGTAGAAGAATAAAATGCATGCACATTGAATTTTCTTATGCAGGTTTCAGTATGTTTTCATAACAGATTATATGTATATGACAAATCTTATATAAGAACATACAGACTGTTGAATTCAATGGTAGCAGCATTCATTTTTAAGTAAGAAACATGAAAGTGTAAGTTAAAGTGCAAGCATTACTCTTCTGCATGTTTGCAGTCAAACATACTGCCTTTTGTAATGGTTTGTGACACCAATCATATAGTGGTATGTAGCAGCTAAGTACTAATAGTTTTTCCTGATTTATTGAATGTAACTTCCTTTCTGTACAGAAAACAAAATAAAAAAAAATCACTGAAGATCTGTCCGTTGTTTGCCAATGTCCATGTATGTAGTGTCATCAAGCCTGCTATGGTGTTCTAAGAAAGCCTTGCTTTCCTCATTTAGAATTAGTTCCATAAACCAAATGGAAAGCATTATCATAAGTAGGTATTTTATTTGTTGTTGTTGTCCGGAACAAATACATTTACTGGAAAACATTTACTGAACTTGGCAAGGAATACAAAAAATAATAAGAAGGGATTCTACAGGTACATTGGTCAGAAGAGACAGGCCAAGGAGAGTGTAAATGATGGCACCAAGCTGGGTAGTGCAGTTGGTATGATGTAAGAAAGGGAGGCCATCTAGAGGGACATGGACAGGCTTGAAAAGTGGGCACATGTGAAGTGAATGAGGTTGAACAAGGCCAAGTGCAGTGTGTTGCTTGTGGACTGGGGCAATCCCTGATACGTGTACAGACTGGGAGAAGAACTCCTTGAGAGCAGACCTGCAGAGAAGGACTTGCGGGTTCCTGGTGGACGAAAAACAGGACGTGAGCCAGCTTGCAGCTCAGAAGGTCAACGGTGTCCTGGGCTGCATCAACAGGGGGCTGGCAGTGGGCGGGGAGGGGACTGTCCCCCTGTGCTCTGTTCTCAGGAGGCCCCACATGGAGTACTCCGTCCAGGCCTGGGGCCCTCAACACAAGAAGGATGTGGGGCTGTTGGAGTAGGTCCAGGGGAGGGCCATGAAGATGCTCAGAGGGCTGGAGCACCTCTCTTGTGAAGAAGGTGGCTGAGGGAGCTGGACTTGTTCTGCCTGGAAAGGAGAAGGATCCAGGGAGATCTCACTGCAGCCTTCAAATACTTGAAGGGAGCTTATAAGCAGGAGGGGAACCAACTTTTCCGTGGTCTGATAGTGATGGGACAAAGGGGAATGACTTTGAACAAAAGAGGGAAGATGTTATGGGAGGTTAGATGTTAGGAAGAAATTCATTACTCAGAGGGCAGTGAGGCCCTGGCACTGCTGCCCAGAGCTGTGAGTGCCCATTCCTGGAGGTGCCCAAAGCCAGGGTGCATGGGCCCTGGGCAGCCTGAGCTGGGGGAGCAGCCAGCCCATGGCAGGGGTTGGAGCTTGATGATCTTTAAGGTCCCTTCCAACCTACGCCAGTCTATGATTCTGTGAAAAAGAGTGCAAGGAAACTTTCTGGTGCATTACCAAAAGTTAAAAATGAGTGTAATGTGTTTTGGCTGTGCTCACTTCTGTTTGCTTTCATCTGTTGTTCAAGCAGTTGAGTGCCTTTTAATTTAAACACTTGAATAAGAACAGAACAAACATCTTCAGAAAATGCCTGTATGCGCATCTTTATGAAGAACAGAAATGCTTTGGTTGGTACAGAAACATGTAGGCTGGACAAAAGTGAGCTGCAAATGAGATAGATGAAAGATTCACTTTCTGTGATCAGGCAAATTAACATTTAAACCAGGTTCTAGTCATGCATTTGCAGCCAAGGTGGAAACTTAAAACACTGTTCAAGTCTTCCTTTGGCTATGGGAAAGATATGCATACGGAGTTTATACATATATGTCACATTTTGGCAAAGGGACCTAAGCTTAGACATGTTCCTACTGAGAATGCAGGCTGAAGCTGCACACATTGTTTATGTAGCTCTGCAGTGGAAGGAGGAGCCAGCAATTCCATGTACTGAGATTAGATGTAGTGCAAAGTAGTGAGTGAGGCCTTATTAACATCTTATTAACATGGGAGTTAAACTTCTAAAATTCCATCGTAGACAATGAGTTTTGTTGGTTTTTTCTTCCAGTCATTTCATTGCAAATGGCTGGGTTTTGTGACAGAATTATACATAATTTATCTCAGGAAAATATAGTAAATATGTATTACGTGGGTGTTTCTCTTTTTCCTTATAACATCATTTTGGCAATCTTCATGTTGCATACCAATCTCCAGTCTTATGGCATCCTTAGTACTCAAAGATTGCCACAGATCCCTAATTTTCTTACTTGTTTGCAAAGAAATTATTTCTTTCCAGAATTGCACTTTCTGATTAAGAAGTTGTCTGGACACTGACTGTTACAATTTGGACGACTTCTGTAAGTGAGAGTCTGTAGATTTCTGACAGGCAAATGTAAGGTTTTTCTCATTCTTCTACAATGTAACAGACACTCTCTGCGCCACCTCCCCCAAATACAGGATGTCCCACCTTGTCCCTTTTACACCAGGTCTTGCTGCTGAATGTTCCACCTGTCTGAAAGCAGAGATGAGCATGGGGCAGGCCTGGTCTGCTGCTGAGTGTTACCCCCTTAGTGATCCTAAACTGAAAGGCTGCCAATATTCAGAGACCATGCTGGACCTTCTGCTTTCCTGAAGGTTAAAAGAAGGTGATGACTTCAGGGTGAGCACCAAGCTAGCTGATTTCAAAACACCTTGGGAAGCTCTCAGTAGCAATTGATTTTTGTTGTTATTATTGAGATGCATGGCTTCACGCTGAGGTAAGCTGCAGGGGAAGGAGAGCTCATTGCCTTTCCATGCTGATTATGATACCCTATTCCACAGGCAACTCTGGGTGCAGTACACAACTGCATAAAAGATTTTTAAAGATAAAACTGAGCAGCACCTTTGTGCATCCATGGATCCCTGCCCATGTTTCATCTCCTCTGAAATGCTGAAAGCTTTTTTTTTTTTTTTTGATAATACATCTCTCCAGTCCCACTTTAAAGAGTGCATTCTTAGTCCATCTGATTGATGCTTTCTCTCCAGCTTCATAATTATTTCAGTTTTTCTTTCATTTTCAGATGCAACTTGTTCTAATATACGGACAGCTTTCTTTTGTTTCTTTAGTAATATCTATCTTACATGACACTTACAGAAGTTAGGAATTCATCCTCAATTCCTACTGTGTTTAAGTAAGTGCCTTTTGGTTCCGTCTCATCAGAAGACTCATAAAGAAGGAGGAGAAAAGGACTTGTCTCATTCCTTTGAATTAATAACAAAAGATATTTCTGGGAAGAACTATGAGAAAAAGAATTCATATGCAGGAGTAAATGCATATTCACACTGTTCCTGTAAAGCTCTTTTGCAAATAAAACATTACTTATTTACTATTTTTAAAGCACAAATAAAATGGAAAACAGTTTTTGTCTCTGGATTAAGTGAAAAACTCACACTACTACCTCCACTGAGAGAAGTGTCCCCACCTCAGGGGTCAACCCAGTGCTGCTTCTAGTTTTTGTTTGTTTCTTTTCCTGCTGGTGGTGATGGTGTTCTTTTGTTAATGGTATTCACTGGTGTCAACACTGTGTTAGAGAAGGCAGTAAGAAATGGTCTATTATATTACTGGCAGGAACGTTATCGAACAATTTAGGAAGGATACTGCTTCTAGCCAATGCAGGATAGTTATACATTGTCTAAGGTATTTGAGATAAAATGGAAGCTTGTAAAACAGGTGTGTGTATAGAAGTCTTCATATACTTGATGCACTCGTGAATGTTTATGGTGATTAGAAAAATGGATAAACGCCATATCTAGAACGGATTGGTTTGCTGTCTAATGGTAAAATTCTTTTTCTAGCATTCTTAAGATTTTCAAATAGCTTACTCTTTCTAATAAGCCCATGTGTGCTAAGTCACGTTTTTAATTAAACAAATTACATAATTTAGTATGTGCTCTTAATGTCTCAAAGTTAGGTCAACTGGACCAAATTTTGAGAGTTATGTTAATTAAACGATGCTGTCCTGCCTGTGATATATGCTCCTTGGTCTTTTGCAGCTCTCCCCTAGGTGGCACCAGGACCCACAGAACAGCCCACGTTGGCTTACAAAAAGGCCCCAAAGCTGCTGATGTGACTGCGGAGAGAAACACTTTTTCGAGCACTCAGTGGTTGCCCATCCCATAAATACTTATACCATTTCTCCGGAGACAGCGTTGTTGTCCTACTAAATCACAAATGCTAGTGATTAGAACTCGATCAACTAATGATTTTAGTTGTAGGAATTACTTGCGAAATTAACTTGGAAGTGTCTAGTGTAGATAACTTAATTCCTTTGCAGTAAAGCAAGGAAGGACACTGTGCAGTGCAATAGGCTGTGGCATACTTGTGCTCTGTTCGGTAACAAGGAACTGCTGCTGTGCTTCCTACCACAGCTCCAATCCCAGTCCCACTGTGCTGACAGTGTTACCACTTCTGTGTCTATTGCTTCTATGCAAGGGCATGTGGGGCACATGAAAGTTCTGATTTTCAGACATTAAGTATGAAGCATTTAATCAGCTCTTCTGAAAAAAAGAACATATAGTTCACTTTTCTAGGAGGACTACACTGTGACATCATTAGATTCATGTTTTGTTTTTGTACTCAAGAAGAAAGCGTACTGCTTCCTCATCCTCATTGGAACAATTCCTCTTTGGCAACAGAGATTTGATAATGAAAACAATATATATATATATACATATCAGATAGTATCAGATAATTAGTAAGTTGTTCTAGTAAGTTACTAATATTATTGTCTATATTTCTTACCTCAATAACAAGTATGTTGTGAGCTGTTCTAGAGCCAGTGTTTCCACCACTGTTTCATTAAAGTGCAGCGTAATTTGGCAGAAAATAAAACCCTTGTGTTCCAGACTGTCCTCGGATATCAGAGGGGATGGCTGGGCTTAGATTCTAAGTGATGCCCTAATTCAATGATAATAGCCCAGCTGCATTCAATATATTGAACTATGACAATTACAGATGTACTAATAACATGATACACTTTCAATCTAGTTGTGTTCAGTGAACTCCTGTGGTCATACTTAAGGAATCTGGTTGAATCTGGTTCAATGAGAACTCTCATGGCTAGATTCATGAATAGTGTACTTACTTGAAGCAACAGATACGCCAATTCTTGGGATTGCTGGTGATAAATTTACCATCTGCAAAGCACACACAAAGGAAAGAGAAGACTGTCCACGAGCACATCAAGTTATAAAGCCAACTCTATAGAGATCTCTGAGTTTCCCAAGGAAATGCTCAATATAACCAAGTGTTTGAATCTTATCCAGAGGTGTCCCTATGGGTGGAAGGAGAAGCTCAGCCTGCCAACTGCTCCCAGAAGTCAGAGGTGGTCTGTCCCGGACGTAATACCTTTGTTATGATTGGTGTACAGTCCTCTTGCTTCACTTTTGACTATAGGAATTCAGGGTGCATGCTCAATGAGGGTGGTCGCATCTTTGAGGCAGGTAGCTTTTGTGTTGGATGTGTGTTTTATTATTATAATGAGCAAAGTTCACCCAAAGGATGGTATTTTCTCAAAAAAATGACAGAGCATTGGCTCTGGGTAACAAATATGCAGTTTATCAGTTCTGTAATACCATCAGGTTCCCATCCTGGTGGTGGTATCACAGGCCTGGCCATGGTGTCTTCACTTTGCTCCACCTCCATGCTGTTTCTCTTAAAGCCAGCACATCAAGCTCCTCTCATGTTGACAACACCTAAGGTTACCTAGGGAACTTCTGTAGAATGGATTCCTTGCATACCAGCTGTACTCTGCTTTTGCACCTTTCCTTAATTTGTGGACAACACTGTATCTTTAATATAGTTTCCAAGTCACCTCTAGCAGTGATTCCACCACCACTACTGGATCAAAAGTGGCGTGGTATTTTTGGTGTACTGGCAGAGAAAATGATGTTTGTCTGCAGCAACTGCCGTGCTTTCATGCTTCCCAAGCAGACCATGCACAAGTTTACTTCACGTGGATCTTAGATATGACACTAGATACTTTGGACAAAGAGGGATTGGGAATCTTTTGCAGCTGGAGTTGTGTGGATGACAGAGCTGAATTTGAAAGGCAACATGATATCCAGTGCCCAGCCCTGCAGGTTGTTTGAGAATTTTCACATAATAAAAAGGGAGATGGAATTATTGTCTCTGGATGCAGTGGTGTCTCATGAAGACATTTTTGTGGTCTTCAGTTTGGAGCATGATTCTGGGTTTTGTTGTCGATTTTTAAAATTATTTTAGAACTAATGGAACACATATTTTTTGAGTTAGTTTGGCTATCATAGAGAGTTCAGATCTGTGTCCTAGAATGCTTGTCTTGCGAATCACAGCCTAACTGACCATGAAGTATCATCAGGCAGGAGGTTGTTTTTTGCTATGTAAAAATACGAAGAATGGAGTTTGCAGTAAGCAACAAATAATGAAATTACTATTAATAGTAATAGTCTGTAATTCTTGGTGAAAGATTTGTCCTTGATTTTAATATCTGCTTGGTTGTGACTGTCATCTATTTGCTGTCAGTTGCACAATCGAAGTTCTAGTAACAAAACCCACATATCTCCTTCCTGCTTGTCTTCATCTGTTAGACTGGCTCCTTGTGGCTGCCTGTATCAGAAGCTAGCAGGGTGCAGAGCTGGTGCTGAGAACCTGCTGCACGCAGGGTGTGTGTTTAGGGGACGAGACTGGCTCTGATCTGACCCCATCAGGTCCATTTCACATCCTTTGCTTCAGAAACTGCTGATCTGAACTAAAACACCAGTATAGATGCAACCTGTATTACTGCATCTGAGAGCACCAAACCAGTGATGTTCCATGAGCAGTATGTAGTTTAAAATCTCTTCTCACACAGACGCTTTTGGAATTTTTAATAGGCCCTCAGTGTCTGGTTACACTTCATCCAAAGCACCGGTGCAGCCTCACAGCTGAGATGTCCTGTGTGGTGTCAGTTGTATGCATGCTCTGTTTGTCAGAGAAGGATATAATAATTGTTTAGTAGTAATTGTAAATTCTCATTCCTTTTCTGACAACTTATTACTGCTCATCTAATGGGCTTTCTCCAACGGATCTTATTTGTACGATTGCTTAGCAAAGCAAAGTCTTACTGAGTTGTTTCCTTTTGTTTTAATAAAACATTAATCGCTGTTGAAATTTGTATTTGGAAAGACAGTGATCTTCTGCAGCTAAATAGCGTCAGTTGGTGCAGTGGATCAGAAATGCATTGCTACAGGCCATCAGTTCCTTCTGAATTTTTATTGTAGTTCCTGTTCTTGTATTTGGAGAAAGCCCTAAAACCAGGGCATTGACTTCTAGAGTGACCTTGGTACAAGTATTCTGTGTGAATATATGCTTGTGTGGTGTAATTCCTGATGTGTGATTCCCAGTGTGATGCCCACTGCTCTGAGTGGTTTTCCAACATTAATGGCAGAAGAACCAGCATGCAAGGTCAGGAGTGCACTCGTTGGTCAAGAAAGAAGCAGCTGGGGCCGTGTGGCACTGGAGGTGACTACAGGCAGGCTAGTCAAGGTGTTTGTTTCCAATAGAGAATTCAGGTATCAGTGAAAAGGTTTAAATGTGAAAGGTGGTATATTTAGAATCATAGAATCATGGAATCCTTAGAGTTGGGACTTCTAAAGGTCATCTAGTCCAACTCCCCTGCAGTAAAAAGGGACATGCACAGTTCCCCTCCCTCGCCCTGCTGGCCACGCTGCTTTGGATGCGGTCAGGATCCGGTTGGCTTTCTGTGCTGTAAGGGCACAATGCTGGCTCATGCCCAGCTGCCATCCACCAGTACCCCCAGTCCCTTTTGGCAGGGCTGTGCTCTATCATTATACCCCCAAGCTTATATTGGTAGTGAGGGTTGCCCACGACTCAGGTGCCAGACCTTGCAGTTGGCTTTGTTGAACCTCATGAGGTTCTCCTGGGTCCCCTGCTCAGCCTGTCTGGGTCTCTCTGGATGGCATCCCGTCCTTTGGGTGTTTTGACTGCACCCCACAGCTTGGTGTCATCTGCAAACTGCTGAGGGCACACTCAATACCACTATCAATGTCACTGATGAAGATACTAAAGAATATCAGTTCCAGCACTGACCTCTGGGGAGTCATTTGTATGGTTAAATGTCCTTGGAACGGCATCTTTCGAGTAGAAAAGTAGTGTTTAAAAATCTGGTCTTCAATCAAAATTTCAGCCCTGTTTCCTTGGTATTTTTTTTGCTAAGAATTCTATATTTTTACACTTACATAACAAGTGTCATTTCATAGCATGGTTCCCTTAAATATTTTCATTCCTCTCGCAAACATTAGTTATAAGGAAGGCAAAACTTTTGAAACATGGCTACATATGTTTCGCCTGCAAAAATGGGAACATTTTTAATTAATGATCTCACTGATGGGAACGCTGTGAGTTTGTGGAATGAGTCAGTGACAGAGTCCTGCCCCAGCTGGTCTGGGGATGACTGTGCGCTGCCTTCCTGCCAGGGGTCTGCCTGCTGGGGAGGGGAGCTGCGGCATCACCTCAGCTATCGTAATCCTCTGTGCCATTTGAACACATGACATGCTTGGGTTGAGAGCGTGTGCAGAAATCACTGAGCTTGAGTGCAGAGCCTGAAAATAGCAGATCCAGAGATAAATATTTAAACCCACTTGAAATCTGATCTATTGGTTTTGGCAGAGCTGAAGACAGTAGAACCTAACGTGCTGTTAGTGCCTGTGAAAATGGCATGGGGCGAATGCAACATATCAAAGTTTTGCAGCTTTAGGATTCCACAAGGAAAGTGTTTCTTCACTCGGTACTTAAAATCTAAAGCCATGATTGTTTGTTGCCTCCTCCTGAGGTATGGCGTCTAATTGCTGTGAAAGCCTCCAGGACTTGGAAGCCACTACAGTATTTACCTGGATATCACCTTTTACATACATTCTTGCTGTTTAAAATGCATGTAGCATGTACTGCAAGCTGCCAGAAGCATCGATTGTCACCTGTACGACATGATACTGTTCTGCTTAAGGAAACCAAACATCCTTAGTAACTCGCATGGTGCAGCTATTCTATTTGTTTGGTAAATGCCTACTTGCATTTTAGAAATGTAACATCTACTCTATTTATATACATATATATATATTTCTTGTAACTGCCAGTTACCGCAGTCAGCAATAATTCCCTATGCAGTTTCAGGAAGAAAAGGATTAAAAAAGAGCTGCTAATTGCCAGTGTGTTTAATATGCATGCTTCTCCTCTCCAAACAGTAATTCTGCAACAGCACAATTGTCAGCCAAGTTATAAGACCAACAGATGATTGATTCATTGGTATTCTTTGTAGTTGTACTACTTACGAGCATAGCTGTGTGTTTTAATATAGATGTATTTGCAGGGAAAGTTAAGTGATCTCCAAGTGGTTACTAATGTAAGCCCTTTTCTTTTTCTTTTTCTTTTCTTTTTTTAACATTTTTTTTAATTCAGTGACGAAATTTCTTAAATCTCTTCACTGTTGTAGGATGCAAAGCTTTATTGAAACTTAGGTTTGTTACTTTCTGTATGTGCTTGTGGTGAGTAAATGCAATTGCATTGCTAGAAAATTAACATGATCAGAAGCACTAATTGATGTCATTGAAGAGGATATGCATCACAAACATCTTCTATAATTCACATAATTTAAACTTCATTATAATTCTATAAAAAGCTGAGAATTATTTTCACTTTCTTAATGATGCAGTTAGCTCAGGTTGCTCAAATGAGACACCAGAAATGAATATATATTAGAAGTGTGCAGCTAAAAAGGAGCAATAAGAAACAACTGAATTCCAAACATGGTCAGCAGCAGCTTTTTTACTGACCCATGGGCATGACGCTGTGCTGTTATTGGAGAACAAAATCAAGGAAATCGACTGACACCAAGCATAACATTTACTTTTCTGCACCACGGAGGTAAGAAGAGATCATTAAAGTCATCTGATTTCATAAAGATCTTTTAGATCATTGCATTAAAAATATTATTGAATGCCAGTGTAGAATTCCAGAGTTTCTGTAGCCTTCCAGCATGTAGCGGCCTGTCGTGCTGAAGGGGACCCAGGAACAGTATCTGTGACTGAGTGATTTTTGAAGGAATAAACTAGCTAATGCATCATAGCATATTTGTTTGGCATGCAGAGTCCCATTTGTGTGTTCATTTAGTGGATACTGTTTGGTTTCTTTTTTGCCCAGAACATTCAAAATAAGAGCCAAGGTTTGCATAGATTTCTTTATGTGGTTATAAATTCAGAAAAACTGTAGCAGGGTTATAGAGCTTGATTCTTTCTTGTTTATATCACTAACTTTCTCTCAAGGAGTTGTTAATGCCTCATGCAACCAGGAAAGCAAGCAACAGGAGTCTATCGAAGTTCCTGTTCAAATGCGCTGCACCTAGCAGTACCTACTATGTTTGCCTTTAATTCTCTTGTCATAATGGGGGAACCATAATGACATTTGCCTTTTTTTCAGTCTGCTAAGATCCTAGACAACCGCAGTCAAGGCTTATTGTAGTGATAAAAATTGTGTACCCTTTTAAACAATTTCTTCTGATACTACATTTAGAAATTGAGTCAGTACGATGAACTGTCTCCTAGTCAAATTCAGAGTTGCTGTATATCTTATGAACTTACATGACTCCAGCAAAGGTTTATTGCCATTTTTTGCAGAGGGCTGTAAATGAAAATTACAGATTGCATTCCAAGAACCAGCTTACCTTACCACACTTCTTAAAGGACACTATCAAGTCTTTTAAGGCATCATTTTTTTTTCTTGCAGTTTTCTTTTCCCCTGATATGACATTTCTAAATACAATTTCTTTCTAAATGTAATTTTATCTGTCTCTTGAAATGTACCACTTTTTCTCCACTTTAATGCTATTGACATATTTGGCTTTAGATTGTGCTTATTCTGCACAACAGTATTCATCAAAGTCGTCAACATGACTCGAGAATAGGATTTGTTCTTCAGCTCAGTGTTTCCACTGATGCCTTGTTGAGGTGACCTTTTTAAAATATTGTCATAGAGATATCCATCCCAGTTTTGGGAAATCCCAGCTATTTCATTCCTATCACAGGCCTTTACCTTTTGTTTGCATTATTCACCATCAGGAAACAGAGCAAGCAAGAAAAGTAATGTGTATGTAAAGCTTGGGGTTTTAAAATGCATTTTGCTATTTTTAATGGAGTCAAGCATGTGAAGCAGCCTGAACAGGACTTGATTTGTAGCCTGAAGATGGAAGTGATCAGTCCGGTACCCAGTGATCAGCCTGTGTGCCAATCAGCTTTGCATTTATGGTGACTCTGATGGAATCTTAATATATTTTGATCAATTTATAAAGAAAAAGGCCTGAAATTTTATTTTGTTAAAACCAACAAAAAACAACCAAAAAATTTTTTATGAAATCTTAAGAGTTCTCTGTGCATTTTGTAAATCTCTGTCTTAATAAAGTGAAGTTAGAAGCCACAATTCTCAAAAGTTTAAATGCTTGTGATTGCAATTTCTGTGTTATAGCTTCTATTTTGCTTTCATACTCATCTGGATAAATACATTTTGAACAACATTACTGGTCTTGGATGGTTAAAGTATTGGTAATGAAAAATGGAAAGAATGAGCAACCTGATAGCTATTAAAAGAAGGCTGTCAATGGAACCTTCTAAAAGCACATCTAGTGTATGTCTACATGCGTTTGTATCACTCTGTAAATCTGTTTGTAAAATACCGTGCTCAGTATGCCTAAGCTATATGAGTCAGCTCAACACTCTGCACATCCATTTGAGGATTAACCACATTCTTTAAAGTCTAAGATTTGTATGGGAAAAACAAGCAAAATCCCAGACCATAAATTGTTAAATTTGCTCTCATTTTGTGTGGATGAGTCCCACTGGTATATACCAGGAAAATTAAGTTGATGAATTAGAAATACTTTAGAATTGCCAATAGACAACCAGGTTTTATGGCTACAAAATTGAGCCATCATTAGATATAGCTGAGTATTAAGTAGATTTAGAGAAAGCGCAGTAGACTCTAAGTCTACTTAGAGTGTATGAGAGATCTCTCCAAGCTTCCTCAGGAATGTGGCACACTCCAAGAATATTGTCATTAGTTCAAAGCTGAGTACATAATTTAAAAAAATAAATAGTGTATAGATCTGAATCTAGAGTTTTTTCCATTCTTATTACCCACATTGTTTAGACCTCTCTTCCTGGATTCGTAGTCTACCTTCTACAGATTCAGAATACCTTCATGTATTCCCAGGTAATTTCAGTGGAAAGGGAACTGTCCAAATGCCTTGTAATCATGCTGTGATAACAGATGTTTTCAGTGCTTCAGCACCCTTTCACATTGCTGAAAGCAGTGATTTTATTACTGCTGTCAACTGTATGGGGTACAGTTGTTTCCCAGCCCCTCATTTTTCCTTTCTTTTTTTTCCCTTTTAATTCAGTGGAAACAACCAGACTATTAAATGGTTAAAGAGAAGCTTTCTGCACTCCATTTTATTTTCTTCTTATAGTGAATTGTGTCTTAAAGCTAGACTTTGTGAATTAGCTTGCCAGCTTTGGAAACTCAGATCTTGATATTTAAAATGAAATGTAAGATCTACACCCTTATGGCACTTTCAAAACACTCAGCACCAAGACTGAAGATAAAATGTGAAAGTGCTCTGCATGTAGTGTTGTGTGTGTTTATAGGAAGTTTATATGCCTAGATGCCAGGAGTGCATTGCCTTACTAGTTCTGTGGCTTTGAGGATGCAGTAAGACGTATCCTGCACCTGATCAGCTGGTTTAAGCTCCCCCAAACTATGAATCTGTGCTAAAGTTAAGTCTTTTGCAGTGTATTAACTGTATTTAATTTGGATGATTTGGGGGAGTAATATCTTAGGAAGTGCCTGAAGAATCACAGAATCACAGAATCACAGAATCACTAAGGTTGGAAAAGACCTATAAGATCATCCAGTCCAAGCATCCACCTATCACCAATGGTTCTCGCTAAACCATATCCCTCAACACAACATCCAAACGTTCCTTGAACACCTCCAGGGACGGTGACTCCACCACCTCCCTGGGCAGCCCATTCCAGTGCCTGACCTCTCTTTCAGAGAAGTAGTATTTCCTAATATCCAGCCTGAATCTTCCCTGGCACAGCTTGAAACCATTCCCTCTAGTCCTATCACCAGTTACACGAGAGAAGAGGCCGACCCCCAGCTCACTACAACCTCCCTTCAGGTAGTTATAGAGAGCAATAAGGTCTCCCCTGAGCCTCCTCTTCTCCAGACTGAACAATCCCAGCTCCCTCAGCCACTCCTCATAAGGCCTGTGCTCCAGACCCCTTACCAGCTTTGTTGCCCTTCTTTGAACACGCTCCAGGGCCTCAATGTCTTTCCTGCAGTGAGGGGCCCAGAACTGGACACAGTACTCAAGGTGCGGCCTCACCAGAGCTGAGTACAGGGGGACAATTACTTCCCTGTTGAATGTTGACTGAGTTGAATAAAGCACAGAGGTTTCCTACTGAGATTCATACTTACTACTGTGTGGTCTCCTGTATTGTCTGTAGAAAATATCTTTGTCCATCAGAGAAACAAGAAGACCTTCAGCAGATTGCTTTATTGAACTCTTTATAGATATTAAGAAACATAACACCAGCACTTCTGCCACACTGCTGTCATTAAATAATAAATCATTGCTGTAGCTGCCTAATGGGATATGTAGCAATGCTGATGGTGGCAGAACTAAACCAGAACTAAAGTGGATTAATTTAAAACAGAGCAAAAATAGTAGATAGCAGAGCTCAGCACAACATTCTGGGACTGGAACCTGGTATCTAACCACAAGAAAGAGAATAACATAAATTAGATCTAACAAAAAAAATGATAACAGTATCTTTCACAGTCCTTTCTTATTCTCCAGCACCTAATTATGAAACTGTCCTACAGGCATTAACGAACAGAATACATTTTCAACACTCCTATTTTATCTGAGATCTCTTATCCTAATGTAGATAGAAAGCAGAGACACTGGAAGATGAGAAATGTCTTCTGATCAGCAGTGCTGTTGACCTGTACCTGCCATTTATCCCAGAGGAGGTATGAATGCATGGGGCTTTGGAAAGGAAGGTTTTATTTCTCATCACTTGTTTAGTGAGGTTTGCTACTGAAGGGTGCTTCCAACCAAGCAAAGCTACGGGGTTTCCTATAGAAGCTAGAGTGCTTCTTCCTGAGCCCAAGCCCATCTGTGGAGGCAGTAGGAGTGCATGGCTGGCAGTCCCAGTGCAGGGCCTGAGGTGTGAGCTGCCCCTAGCCAGGTACAGGGAATCTGCTCTGGCTGCCTTGAAGGGAGCACCCCTGAGCTGCCACTGCAGGCTGCCTGGGGTACACACAGTTCTGAGAGCAGAACTGCCTGCAGCCAGCTATCTACATGGCTGTGCATAGCATTTGTAACATGAAATGCGTTGTCACATTATTAAAATGTATATATATTTTTAAATTATATATCAAATGACTGAAAGAATAATTGATTCTAAGACAATGAGCTGCTCTGAAACCAAGTAAAAGTCTCTGTGAAGAGCTGGGTGGTAGAAAGCCAAGAAAACCAAAAGCGATTGTTCTGTTAGCATGACTTTGGTTGTTTGCCCTGTGTAGGAGTCTGACAAAATGTGCAAACGTTGAATTTGCAAAACTAATTAGCACATAAAAGTCCAGCTGTAATAGCAATCAAAACTTGCTGATTCAACATACTATGTTTTTTTTGGGGGGGGGTATTAACACATCCTGCACATATGGCCCCAGTTGAATATCTGGGGCTGCTCATATCTGCAAGTTAATATCAGGGGATTTAGCTGCAAGTTTTTTTTGGTGGCAGTTGTGGAACCAGCATGTGGTCTGATTGACCGGTGCTTCCAGCATTGTTTGCATCTGTAAGGAAAAGAGGAAAAAGTGACTGTTACTGCTCTCCTTATTCTCCACAATAATAAGGTACTGTGCTTTTACAGACTCTCTGGTTGAGATTGCAGTTGGAGAGACCTGGTGAACTGTGGCCTTGCTAGAAGTTGTAACTACGGCAGCAAGGTAATGCTGGTGGTTTACCTGTCACTGTTGAGATTTACTTGCTCATAGTTGTTTAATTGCAGGATCTTGCTGGTATTTTCTTTACCTAGGGAGTGTGGGGGTAGGGACAACACCAAAGAACGAATGAAGATTTCATTTTAAATCCTTCTGAAACAAAAAACAAACAAACAAACAAAACATCCAGACAATGAAAACTGCACACTTGTAGATTTGCTGTTTCCCAGTCAAGGTAGGTTGTCTTGTAAAACTTATTCCAACAAAATTATTTCAAAGCATCTCTTTCATTGTGATTCTCACATCACCATTTGGTAAATTTCAGCATTTAAAATCAACATTAGAAGGAATTTCTTTCCAGTTTCACTAGAAAGAGGAACAGAATCTATTCTGTATTGTCTTAATAACCGAAAGTAGTTACTGAATTGCAAGTAGAGAACTGCTTATAACTGACAAAAAAGGTACTTCTACTAGACCGTTTCTATACCTGACACAATTTCTGGTAAGACACTTTACTTAATGTGCAAATACAGTGCTTTTGGCATGACACAGCTACCTTTGATCTCTGTAAATGACTGACAGTAAATTATGTATATCGGAAACTGACCGGCAGGATGTCTTAGGGAAGATGAATGGATGTGATGTTACCTTGCAAAATCTGCCAAACATCAACAGAGCACAGACTTTGGTGGGAATCTATGCAAAGTACTCGATGGTACTTAGGCTACATGCTCATAAAGATACATATAATAAAGCACTCTTTAAGTAAGTTGGGGAAACTTCTGCTCTCATAGTGAACAAAGTAACCCAGACTTGGTGGATAATATGCTGACTCTGCATTCCCTTCACTTCCAGTTTCTCTTCAAAGTGTTAATAATGGGTTTAATTAGTCCTTTTTAAAGCACTTAAATTCTTTCAAGCATTTTCCTCTTACTTGAGTGAAATAATTAAGAAGTTTTTGTTATGTTTAATCAAAATAAGATTTCTGTATTCCTTCTTTTGATAATAATGATTTTAGTTGTGATATTTTTATAACCTTGCATATTTTTTAATTCAAATTGCATTGCTTTTTATTTCCAAGGTGAGTACTTGTATGCAAACTGCTTCATGAAATAAGACAACCTTATTGTAGGTAAACTGCATGCTTGCTCAAACAAGGACTTGTTTAGTACTTAAAGAATGAATCTGTTGTCTTGAATTATGTGTTCCACATATTATTGCTGTATTTTTCTTATATTGTGTTCCATCCTTTCTTTTTACTCAAATAAATTCAGGACTTTAGAGCACTACCGTAGTTTGCAAACTGAAATTCTTGAGAAATATATTTAATAAGAAAGCTTAAACCATTTTCATCTGGACCATGGAAGAAATCTTTCAGTTCCTGGATTTTTTCAATTGATAGTGTTGATGTTGATGGTATTATTTGAGTAAGCCACTTGGAAAAGAATAGATGCTTGTAACACTACTATTCCTGTTTACATTTCCTCCTGAATTTTTTTTTTCCAAGATTAAAATTGATGTACACAGTGAGAATACAGAAATCTTTGATTTACAGCAATCCCGCATTTTTGGTAATGAAAACAGATTTTATTACTACTAGAACTGAATATAAGTACAAAGAATGATGAAGTTAGAAATGAGACTTGGGGATCTTGTATTTTATGGGGTTTTCCTCCCTGCCCCTCCCCAGCATTTAATCATAGCCACAGTCATCATGTAATTTTAATCTTGCGACACACTGATGATTTTATTATGTTCTGTCTACCTGACAGTGCTTAGCTGCTTCCAAGTTTAAAACATCATTACAGAGTTAGCGTATATTTGCTTTAGACTCTTCAGTATTTCTGCTCTCTGTCTACAGTCTCTACTGAATATATACAGATAATCAGCTAAGTCTTGAGTTACTCTTGCAAGTAGTGTCAATAAGCAAGCTCTGTAGTGTTTAGTTCAATGCTAGCTAACAGTATTTTGCATATCTGTCTATATACACATTATAATCAAATAACTACAGCTCCAATCTGATAGAACTACTTATCTTACAGGTCCCTAATGTGAAAAAAAAAACTAGTGGAACAAATCCCTTCTTTGAAGAATATGCCTTGTCTGTACATACGTAGTCACCAACATTCAACTCTAAGTATTGTACAGTCTAGGAAAAAAAAAACATCTTCTGATGTTATTATATAGACCTGGGCCAAGTTTATACTGAAACAGTGACCTAGACTGTGATCCATCTAAACATTTAATAATGTGCTTAACTTAAGTATGTGAATAATCCCTTTGAAGATCAGTGGGACTACTCAAATGCTTAAGACTAGGTTCATGCTGTAATACTTCGGCAGACTGTGACAGAATTTTCTGCAACTGCTTGATGGAAACATGCTACAGCTTTAACCTGAAGTACATTTCAACAATCAACATTATTGTCTTGTAACAATTTAAGCATATGGACTTTTCATCTGTGTTTTATAGCAGTATTCTTGCACAAGACACAACTGCTCATGTGTATATTTCCAGAAGAGTAGATGGAATTTATCTGTGAGAGGCTCTATCCCAGCCAAAACCAGGACAGGCTGTAAATTTTGAACTCCTCACTGACCTCTAACACACAGAATCAAAGAAGGTGGAAAGTGGTACTGATTGCTAAGGATCGGAATAAGCAAGAGCCAAACGTCACAAGTTGCAGTGAGAAAGGTTCCGATTAGACCTGGGGAAAAGACTTCATAGCAGGGAACTCCAGACCTGGAAGAGGTTGTCTAGGGAGGCTGTGGGTTCTCAGCTGTTGAAGTATCTCAAAACTTGCCTGGCCAGTCTGTGAGCAAACCAGCCAACACTGGTCCTCTTTGGAGCAGGGTGTTTGAACTAAATGACCTCCAGTGGTTCTTTCCAAACCAAAGCACTAAGAAAGGTGAAGATGCAGAAAGCAGTGCATTTAGGAAGAGGAATCAGAAGGGGCCATTCAGCAGAATGGTTTGCTGTTCAGCAGGAAGTCAAACCCATCAACAACAGACACCAAAAAGCCTATTGTTATGTTTTTTTTTTTTCACCTTAGACAGCAATTGCTATGAAAATAACGTTGCCAACAGAGTGTCAAAATTTCAACAACCACAAGGCAGAGGAGGCTGGAGGGGAGTGAGAGATGCTGTATAGTTATTAACCAACTGCATCTGTTAAAAATGTTATCCTTAAATGGATAGTAGGGTTATTTAAATGCTTGACTCGCTGCCCATGGTTACATACTTCATGTATTTTTTGGCACCTATGATCCCAGCATGGCTGTACGCTGAATGTAGAGCCTCTTTCAGATGGCTAGGCTGAAGCTTGGCCATAAAGCAGTCTAAAACTTGCTAGTTGAACTTTCATAACAGAATTTGACCCAGTGACTCAGTAGTGCAATACCAGCTGCTATTTTTCTCAGGGATTATTTGTCTTAGTCTCATCTATGAGCCTGTAGTGGCAAGATACAAGTGGAAGAATTGATGGAGTAATCAGTGTGCAGTAATGAGTGTAGAGGCCACTCCTGGTGCACTGGGCAGCACTGCTCTTCCAGAAGCAGACTTTGAGAGCACTCCTCCAAAGTTTAGGTCTTAGCTGCTCTTATTACTATTAAATGCTTCTCAGCCTTACAGTCACTGCACTATCTTTGACTTCTTTGGCTGTAAAGCTTGAATTGGAGAAACGCTACAGAAAATTGTGTAATCTTCTGTTGCAGCTTTAGTGCTTACTAATTCCTTCTTATCTTTTAATGTAACAAGTTTCCTTTATGCTTTTCACCTTTCCCCTGGCAAAAATGAAATGCCATACTGCCAGTGTATGACTGACATTCATCACATTGAACTTCATGTTAACGTTCTCAGAGTTCATTGCACTTTAACCTTCAAAATGTCCACAGACTAATTTAAGAACGTGTGAAAACTGCTGCAGATTAAAACCAGTGAAAAAGTCTGTATGATTTGTCCTTGACATACGTTACGTGCTTCTTTAATTTAAATATATAATCTGTGTTTACATTCTTAAAAATGAATTATTTCCTCAGATATAAACAATGTTCATTTATATCAATAGAGACAGTAGATCACACTCTTATGATGTGTATTAAGTCACTATCATCTTGTATTTTTAAACTGCTTCTTTGGAGATGTCAAATGTTGGTTTTCTCCCATCTCAGTTCCATGCTGAAGAATAAACCTGTTTTTTACATTCTTAGTAACGGTCTTACTTTCAGGTGATGGAAGCCCTCGAACTGCTGGGTAGTTCTGGTCATGGTGCTCGGGAGTTGTGCAAGTGGTTGTGCAACAGTCAGATTTCTTAACTCCAGAACTGACAGAGAGCTGTAAGAGGCAGTTTTGCCAAGAACAGGTTTTCTGGTTTGGATGAGAGAGGTGCAATTCTTTGAAAATACACCCTCAAAATAATTGAATACATTGAAATATCGAACCACATATCATTGTAAGAGAGAGCATTGCTTTCTGAAAAGTTTTGGTAAAATCATGTCAGTACTTGTTTATTTACTGGAAGAAGTGCTCCAGAAGAGCTAGCTGCAAGGAGGAGTGCTGGTAGCTCCTGGAGCCTGTGATGTGGTTCAGGTGGGTGCTGGGATTAATGTCTATATTCCAGCTAGGGCAGGAAGTTCTCAAAATTCCTACGGATGGATTATTTTTTTTTAATAAATAAATGGTTAATGTATTATTCAAATTAGTGTTTTGATTTATTTTATTTCTCAACAAAACAATGTCCTAATCAATGCATTGTGGAATATTTCACTAGGAGTTTAACTTAGTTTAATCTGTACTTTTGGAGGGGGGAAGAACTTCATTGCAGTGCAAGGTGGCAAAATCAATTAAATCTTGATTTCTATGAGACAGCAACAGCTGTTTCTCATTCGGATCTAGCCCTTCCTGTACAACAGGCAGTGGAATACTTCGGTTCAGAGTTTTATGGTTTTGATGTAGGGGGAGAATCAAGTGAATGAAAGTGCAGTGGAAGCCAACCACACTTCTTTCTGTCTTTCCCAGACTGGTGCTCAGGTATGGCACAGTGCAAGCCAGAGCTTTTGGGATACTTGCAGCTGCACGGAGATGTGTTTAACTTGGGTGTCTTGGTAGCTGTTGACATACTGAGTGTGCATTTCTCTTGCAATTAGGTGAATGAAGCAAATACAGGTAAAGTTGAGCACAGCAGGATATATAGTACATGTAACCTGTATTTTTATACACAACTGGAGAAACTTCTTAAAGGTAATGCATGCTGTGTGCTTTGGAGAAAGAATGGATGATGTCATTTAAGAGTAACTTTCTTTCAAGTGTACACGCTGACATAATCTGTGTTATTTATGGTAGCTGAAGCCAATGGGTTAATTTACCTCTTCTGTAGAAGAAAAATTAAAGAACAAAACCATACCTCCTGGGTTAACTCTAGCTTTCAGCAACTGTGTCTGGAGTCATTGAACATTTAACATTTACCCCCAAACATTAAAAGACAGATTGTTATTTCTGGTTTAACTTGAATTAATAATTTACTCAGGTTTTACATTACCTAGTTAGTTTTATATACTCATGTAGCTACTCTTCAAATGGCAAGAAATTCTTGAAGCTTATGGATTCCAGAAACAATTTTTAGTTGAAGTACTGTTTTAGCCATTTATTATCAACAAATAATTTTATTACAAACTGTGGATAAAAAAGAACTATGCAATAATTTCTCTTTTCTCTACATTGTTGCTACCTTTCAAGAGAACTAGTAAAAAATCTCCCCTTACCTCCTTGTTCAGTGAAGCATTTACTTTTTCTCTGCTGTGACTGCATAATGAGTGCCTGCTGAGATGGTGTGTGTAATGCATACCTGTACGCACCAAAACTATGGGAGCTCAGACTTTAATCATAGGTCTCTGTTTACATGAAAAAAAAAAGAGTTACGTGGGCGTTCCAGTTATATAGTTGGAATTTGCCTAGTGAGTTACTGTGCATTTCATATTACTATTATTTTTTTTAAATAGATATTTTTAAAACTTGGTGTGAATGCCGGATGGTATGTGACTCAATACATACCACAGGAAACACCTGAAAATTAAGTATGTGATTCATAAATACAAAATCATAATCCATTATTTGGGAGAGGAATCATTTTCTACCTTTAAAAAGCACTACTCTGCATTATGCTTAAGTAACTTACATTTGGTATTTGACTTCAATCCCAAAGCAGAAACAAGAAGCTTGAATCTGCACAGTGCTTCGCAGGCTGTGGGTACAGGTTTTCTGCCTGACTGCCCAGATGCAGATGGCTTCCAGATTCTGTAGTTCCATTAAACCAGGGGTCAAAACCGAAGATTTCAAAATCCCATTCTACCAATGAAGCCTTACTCTTGCTGTAAGCATATACTAAAGCTATTAGGAGTGCTGAGGCTTTTTCCAACCCAGTGGGATGCCAGTATGTCTGAAGAAGCAGCTTCTCCTTATCATATTGCCTGATGCCATCTTGAAGTTTAGATGGCCAAAAGTGAGGAAGGATGTTTTGAGAAACAGGATTTGGGGTGCAAGTTCAACTTTCTCTCCTCGGTGACGTATGTGAAGCAAATAGTGACATGTGAAGCCTTACAGGAGCCTTTTGGGGCATTGCTGATCAGGTGTTCTGACATGTCTCACAAGGTGTAACCTAATCTTGTTTTTATATCTAGGGAGTATTTTACCTTATTTTCTCCTAAGTCATCAGCAATATCTTCATTCAAATGCAGCTGACCAGTTAAATGAAGATTACATTCAGATTCAATTCAATGCCATTATATTTTGCCATTATATACATCAGTGAAAATGCACTGCATATCGATGACACTCATGGAAGTTGGACTTTTAGCCCAGACAGCATTCTTTGGTTAACAGGACTTGGATTCAAAGAAATCAGAAAATAGAACCCACAGATAGCTGGAGCTTCAGTTTCTCACTACATGTCATACTTTCAAAAGCGTGCACTCGGCACAGCTTCAGATGTGTTGCGCTCTTGTTAATGGTTCCTGTTCAGTGGACATGAGGTGCACTTTAGAAAGTTAAGCCGAACATCTTATAGCGTCTGCAGGAAAATAACTCCCAGAATCAGTCAGTCTCGGTAACAAGACTTAATTAATTTTTGTAAAAGCTTTTGATTACACAGTAGCTGCTTATTTCTAAGCTTCCCCACCCACTCCAAGGCAGTTTTTCTAGTTACACATTTGGCAATGTTTGTGATTTTTCATCCATTTCCCAAGCACCATAAAAATCACATACAAGGATTTCAACCTTTGTGGGGGGAAGAAAAAAAGGTGATGTTTTTTGATCCAGATATACATCTCCCGGTACAGCCTTTAAGTAGCGTATCTGCAGATAAGAAAATTCCCTTTTCATATTGTTATGAACAACTGGTTTGATCTTAATGGTTCCATCCATCTGGGAGCTGACTACCACATAAATGGATCATGTACAGTGGGTACAAAGGGTGTTAATGCTTTCCGCAAGAGGCAAGCTACAGGTCTAACAGATGTGGGACACAGCCTTACCTTTGGCTTGTGCTTTGACCAGAGTCTTATCCCGAGCCAAGTCTTATCTTACTTCAGGGGTTGGCATTGCAAGTTCTGAACTTGTTAATGATCCCTCATTAGTGATGAGTTTTGTTTTCTTGAATGAAGAGTGAGGCAGACCTGTGATGTGCTGATCATATTAGGATATTTATTCCCAGGTCGTATTTTGTTCTTTAATCTTTGTGATCAAATAATTTCCTATGTTGCTGGGAAAAAGGCAGTGTTAAAAATACAAAATGAATAGATAATAACAAAAAAGCATTGTGAAATTGCTATGTCATGAGGTGGTACAGCATACAAAGGGAGTGCTACTGGGTACCAGTTTAAGTATGACTAAGCAACTGGATATTTCGAAGAATCTTTTTACTAAAGTAATGTAATGAATATATTAAACTGACTGGCAATGACAGATCATTTCAATCAAGCTTTATAACCAAAGTCACTTTGATTACTGTATTCTTTTGTAATACAGTAGAGCCTACCATTCTGTAGCACTAGTGTTCAGACACTCATTATGGGGCTGAATAGTCCATGCCTAAAAGTTTCAGAAATTAGCATAAACATAGTCATGACAAATAAGTAATGAGACTCAGTAAACATATAAAGCATCATAGTATTACCTGAGAATGTTATAACAAGAAAGTTGCTGTTGGACCTCAAATGAAAGCAGTTGCAGCAGGGAATGATGCAGTGTAACTACAGTTAGAACCAAACCACACATGCCATAAAGAACTCTCACCTAAACTGAAAGGATGAAAGCATGTACGCTCAGAGACGCACTGCCTGGAGCAATGCGATGATAGAAATTTAAGCTTGCTGCAGTATAGTTAAAACAAAGCAAAAGAAAAAAGTAACAGTTCTTGAACATTTTAAAGATGCATTTAGCTCTGCTCTGCTTTGGGGATTAGGAGGATATTATGATGATTTGTGCTCAGCTCTGTGCTTACTGTGAAAAGGTTGCTTTGTAATTTATGCACTGTGATTTTGCAGAGGCCGCCCAATAGTTGCAGTGCACAAATGTGTTTTGATTATTTTTAAGGAAAAAAACTTCAAAATAGTATGAAAAGATTTCTTTAAGCTAACATGTAAATTAATCACCTTTTGAGAAGATTCTTTGAAATTGTAAGCCATTTTAACAAGGACGTTTTCTTAGCAACTACAATGGGTGAATGAACCCATTGTCAAAACTGCATTCAGTATAACACAACATCCATGTAATGTTTTGTCATCAAATTAAGATCAAATGAAAAAGGCTAATAAATCTATTCTACACTGAAGTATGTTTTCCAAGGATGACATTTTCCTTCAAAGTGAAAAAAAATAGAGAACTGCGCTCTAACACTGTGCCTCCATCCATTTCTAAAATTCCCTTTAGTAGGGACATAACTTGGCAGATTTTCCCCTAATTGGGAGATAAAGACTATATATAAACAATAATATCCTTTTGTACTTGATACCAAAGTAGCGGACATTTATTGCCACTGAATAGAAATTTGTAGTCTGGCTGTTTGCAGAGTTCATACTTGAAATTCCAGAAATAAAAATATTGGAGTAGACCACTTCACAGGTGGTAAATCATCATCAGAAAACTCTTGGTGTTTTGCTGACTATTAATGTTCGTACTCTTCTACATTTGGTTTCCTTGAGATCACAAAGGAGACATATGCTTTATTAAAGAAAGTATTTTTAACATGAAATACAGGTTCATTGACTAAGTCATCATTTTACAATTAAGAATTATGATTATTTGTGGAAAATATGGATTACTTTGAACGGAGAGGGGAAATAGCTTTTGGGATATAATGAGGAGGTATTACAGGAATATATCCTGACTTACTGACCTTGTGTGCCTTATATGAACTTCACCAAGATGACAGAACCAGACTTTTTACAGTAGCAAACTGACAGCAGTTGTCTTTTGCAGTTTGGACCACTATTTAAGGTATTATGTGATATATGATGTCCCTGTTCAAGGTATTGTATTATACATGTGTCCCTTAACAGCCCATTTTCATTTTATTTACTTCCACCCAGCTTTACTGTAATTACAGTAACTCAGAATGAGTTTCCTAATTACCTTCCTCATTTTTATCACTTGTAAAGTTATATTTCAGCTCATCGTCTTGACTTTCCAGTAAATGTAGGGTAGTAGGGAAGTAAGGGCATGAAAGGCCATTGAATACTGTAAAGCAGATGGAGAATGGTTGCTAGAATCTGAGGATTCTGTTGGAGAACTGGCAGTAAGATTTGAGATGGGATGAAATAAACGTGGAAGGTGTGTTCAGCTGTGGACTGGAGTTGTGATAGTGCCTGCACAACCCCTCGGGTTTCTCCCTTCCTTGCTGGTAACAAGGCTTCCGAGAAATGGCACAGCTCTCCTAAGTAGTTATGAACTGGTTCTCAACACCTGCAGTATGAGTAACTTAAACCCAGCTCTACCACTCCTCCCATTCTGGATGCATAGGTTAGTAACAGGAGGAATCAAGGCAGAAGTGTTGTGATATCCTCAGTAAAATGTTGATGCCCAGGTTTATTTCTTCATGTTAGCCAGTCTGACCAACAGAGATGAACAGTTCTCTGAATTATAATGAGATTTGCAGAGCTAATTGGCTGAAGATTTGGCAAAGAAGCCTGAAGAAATACTCGATATGTAGAGAAGCACTTGAATAATAATTTCCCCTGGAAAAAAGGTTGAGGCTGCCAGCTTGCTACTCATTGCATTTAGCTGTGTGAGATCATACTCATGCAGCAGTTGTGGGTCAGTGATATCCTTTTTCCCCTGTGTTCTCTCAGACTTGCAATGTAAGATAGTTGTGTCTTGGATTAAATATTGCAGGTATTTTGAGCTTGATATCTGAAAGGTTTTGCTTACCTAGGACAGCAGTGATTTGTGCAAGAGGGGCCACTTGGGCTGTGAGATGGCCAAAAATCGCCCAACTCTGTAATTGGAGATTGGCTTTGTTCTTTATAAGGGCACACTGTGATGATTGCTATCTCAGATTTTCAGAGGCAGGATTTGGGATTGAAGGCTGTGAAACAGCAGTATTTCTGTTGGGTCCTATTAGCATTTTTTTAACCTTTGTTAATTGGAAGTGGGCCGTGGCATCAAATAAACTACAGAAGGATTCTTTCCAATAGAGAGTTTTATCTTATTGTTGTACTGTAATAGTTATTCATTATATCTAGGGAGAATACAGATATACTATGTCTGGTATCTGAATAGGTGTTCTAAATGCATTTAAATATATATTTGAATGATAAGAAATACTTTAACAATTTTACAACATTTGCCATCTGAAGCAGTAGGCATCTATAACGCCATTAAAATGAAATTCTTAGAATCACAGAATTGTTTGAGTTGGAAGGGACTCTTAAATACCAGCTGGTCCAGCTCCCCTGCAGTGAACACATACTCCTACCACTCCATCAGGTGCTCAGAGCCCTGTCCAATTCACATTCGTCTGAATTTTTTAACCAAATAAGTGTTTCATATTTTCTCACTAGTGTTTGCTGATACTGGTGTCTTGTGTCTATTTTTTGATCTTTCTGCATTTTATATTTATTGATACTGTGTGTATGTTTGTCTTTTTCAAAGAACATGCGGGGTGAAATGCCAGAAAGACTTCCCTAGGAAGGTAATTTAAAGTTTTGCTGTTAACAATGCTTGCAGTTGATTAGAAGGGCTGAATTTTCAAATTGTTTACGATTTGCTTCGCACTGAAATCCTACAGAGCAGAGAACAGGATGCACCTAGGCCTGTACTTCCAGAGACACTACCAGGAGCAGCCCTGTGCTCATCTACTTCCAATGGAAACGTTCATGTGCAGTGTGTACGTGGCCTTCAGAAAATAGTCTGTGCTGGCAGCAGATCGTTCAACAGAAGTTTTGGAACTAGGGCTGTAACAACTGAAGGTGTGTACTTTCCAGGTGACCCCGAAGGACTCTTTCAGTAAAGCAGAGATCCTTAACTTTTTTGCCCTGTGTCAAGTTCTGAAAGATTCCCATCTGTTAAAGAAAGTGGATTTCCTTCTAACACAGAACTAAGAGAGCAAAGCACTAGTTTTTAATGAAATCTAATGTCATAGAATTATGGAAAATATATTAATTTTAAGTAGCTCCATACATTCTTAAATTCAGAGATTTTAGCTTTATGTTTCATGTAGCTCTTCAGAAGACTTCCAGGAAAAGATGATAAATGGCCATCTTAATTTCCTACATTCTCACTCTATTTTTTTTTCTGCTACTTATTCTGTATAAGCAATGAATAAAGCTAAAAATTAATTCATAATAGACACTACTGAATATTTTAACGATAAGGATATCCTTTTGAAACAGCTGAAGCTAATACAGAGTAAGAGATTGCCTTTTCCATTTACTTTTAGGCTATGTTTTAATGGCAGTCTTCATGCTGAACTTTATCTGTACTAAATGGAAACTGAATAATGTGTTCGGTTTGAACAGCACTCCCCTCGCTCTGTCTTTCCTCTGGCCCTCTTCATGCCGTGATACTTTTTTTCCTTCCTTTCCGTGTTTTAACACAAAGACCAGATGGTTATAAATTAGATTGATTCATTGGATTTTAAAACCCAGATGCTGGCTATTTCTACATAAGCCCCTTGACTGCCAGAAGCTTATAGCAAATATTACTTCAGACTCATTTAGACTTATTTGTCTATTTTGTTCTTTTTCTATTTATAATACTTTGATCATGCCCTACTTGCTTAGCCTTAAGACAAAGAAGAAACAGACATTGTCTCAATTTCTCCATCCTTAATTTTTTTCTTCTCAGTTACCCTGTGGTGTACAGCAAATTTTGACTCTGTTCACTTTTAAAGCCCTGAAGGGCTTGAGCTTCCCTAATTTTCTGTTATTAACATGAGTTTTATTTTCTGTCTATGAATTAACTTGCATAGAAAGGCTTGTGTATATACTTCATGCTCAGGATGAAGAATGTGAAATAGGAAAATCGTACATTCATTTTGCTGTGCATTTGAGCATGGATTCTTTATTCAGAGAGCGTATCTCATCTTTTTGAAGCATATAATAAATCTGACTGTGTGCTTCATTTGGTCTTTGAAAACAAAGTGGTGTGCTCTCAATGTGAGTAGGTTTCATAACACAGGATATGAAGCCATCTGTAAAGATGTGCTTCTTAAGCTCTTGTTTCTGTTATTGCAGTGTCTCCAAAGCTTCTGTCCCCTCTCAGCTGTTCATGCCTTGTATTCTCCTGGGTACTGCAACAAATCAATCTACTTTGTTTCCACCACAACAAGACACAACAAGAAAATAGGTTTCTTAGAGGAAGTGTTAGTCTTGGAGATCTCTATTCTGTTGATACTGGTGCACATACTTATACTACTCTTGATCAGAGATGCAGCTGGGGAGAGAAAAATGAAATGGAGAGAACAATTAAAATTTGTTGTAACAAGAAGAGGATGCGTTTTTATTTAAATATATGTGTGTATATACACATAAAGCATTTAAGCTGAAAGAATTGCTGTGGCACTCGGCCTTGTGGCACCTGGGGATGTTGGAGCACAGAGCCTGCTATTCAACATATATCCAACATATAAATTCAAGATATTCAACCTCTGTCCTATGTAAGACTTGACCTACGTGTGCAGAACAGTTCAATTTCATCTTGCTTCTGGGATGTGTTGGCAGCAGATCTTTGTCCCTTTCCGTGAATACAGAAAAATTTCCACACAGACGGTACTTGGGTAAGCTGAAGTTGAATGTTGGCAGCCAGAAAAGCAAGCATCTTTTGGCAGGCCTGCTTCTCCAAGGGACTCTGACAGGAAGCAGTTATCCTTGTGCCTTCCACAGGCCTGCTCCCCTTCGGAGCCAAACACTAATTAAGCAGAGCTCTTCCTTTTTGTTCCTCCTTTGAAGTCTGCCACTTGCCTCTGGGACAGGCTGATTAGGTACCCAAAGGCACATTAGCTTCTTCCAGGTTCTCATAATGGGGAGTGCAAACCCTGCGTTGTGTTGTGGCAAAATCATCCCATTGGGAACAAATGACAAAAAGGTTATGGAAAATAATTAATGAACTCTCCCCTTTTCCCAGTATTACACACCTACAGCCATCCACACACAGTCTGTTGGGCATCCGCACAACTCTCGCAGCACAAGTGGAGCAGAACCCTCTTAGTGCCTGACTGCTGGAGCTGACCGATCATTCAAAGACTGTGAAGAAGGGAAACTTAAGTTTTCGTGAATTTTAAGATCCTGTTTAAAGTGCCAGGAGTGACTCTTCACTCTAAGTTGATGGTACGGCCTTCTTTATGCCACTTTCCCGTTCACTGTCTGCCTCCTTTACCTTTCCTGATAATGCTGGTGTAGAGACAGTGGGGAAATTAGTGGTGAGGAAGCACAGAGTAATCTGAAGCGGACACCACTGTAACATGCACAAGCTAGCTTTGTATATATAGAAGATTACCCTTTCTTAGTACACTCCATTTTATTCAGAATGTCTCATATGCCGTGGGACACTACTGAGCAAGTCTAGAAACAATTTTCTCAGCATTTGTATACTTTTTTGCCTCTTATAAAATGCTTTTTTTTTTCCTTTGAGCTAACAGTCACAAATGGTCTATTTATTAAATACGTATGTCAGCTTTTCTCCCAAGATTTTCATTAAGACATAACTTTGTATACTCTTCCTAAGTAGAGAAAAACTAATCTAAAACTATTTAATTCAGTGTAATAATTTCCTCAAATGCTGTATTGACTGTCTGAAAATTAAGCCACCCAAAATGAGTCTTAGGAACATAATGTTTGTAAGCACTGAGTATACTCAGTGCCTTGTTTGCTATTTCATTCAGAGGCAGTTGAGTTGTGACCATTTCTGCAATTCTTTCAGCTTTCCTGTCTTCATTGTGGCATCAATCCATGTAAAAGTCACTTTAATTAGCCCAGTCCAAGGAATTACTTCTGTAACATCAGTATCAGGAGAGATGAAGGAAGAAGGTGACCTGGAGAGATTTGCATGGAGCAAGTGCTGAGGAAATAGGGAGGTCAATCAAGGTAGCCCACCTGGAGAAGGTGCACAGGGTCCGCTGAGGTAAGACCTCTGTGCAAAATGCAGAGAGGAGAAGCGGCAGGTAGCAGCTGCTGCTAAGCTGCTGTTGTTCTGGCTGGTTAGTTATGATGTGTGTTCAGTTCTAGGAGGGGTATCAAACTTGCACATACATGCATTCAAATGACATCTTCTCATATCAAGGAAAAAAAAAAAAGATTTTTTTTTCTTTAAGTGGTCAAATCTATAAATTAATAGAATTTAATTTCAGTCACAGAATATCATAGAATACTTAAAAATAGCAAGCAACACAAATTTATCAGAAAAGTGGTGGGACAAGTGTCTGACGAGTCCAGGAGGACTGTGCACCCAGGAGGTGTGCTGGTGGCAGTGTGAGCTGTGTAGGTATCAGTGCAAGGATCGTATTGTTGGGTCACTGCTGGGACTGGCAGATTGAGGCACTGGGCAAACTGATTCAGGTTTCATAAAGCCATTTTGGAAGCTGGGAGCTGGGAGCAGCACATAGGTTCTCAGAAGTGTGTTCTCCACATATCCCACTAAACTGTGATTTCCTCTCAACGTGAACAGCGATCTGCAAATTTCTGTCTCTCTTCTTAACACTTCAATAGGATGTGACAAGTTTCTAAAGAAAAGGAAAGAGTAGAGATTATGATTTAAAGTGCAGAGTGGACAATATTTGCAAAACCAGGTTATTCAGCCTTTGGCTGCAGATTGTCCAGGTAGATGAGCCTAATTTATGCAGAAAGGGAAACGTGCTCTTTGCTGAAAGACCTGCTCCTTGCTATCAAGCTTCATGGATGGATTCCAGGGAAAGGAAGAATTTCATTAGAAGCACATTTCAAAGTCAGCACAGGGAAGCATCCTTACATATATTTCCACTCAACACTAAGCAATCTATAATGCCACTGAATCTGGATCTGAGATGTTTTCTTCTATGTGTACAAAATTGTGAATCTTTTCCCCTTACTTTAATGCTAGCCTGATATTTAGCCACTGCCAAACACTGTTATTTCCTCTCATACAAAAATATACACTTATCCAGTAGTGCAGTTACTCTCATTACTGCATACATTAGTCCTCAAGGTTCTGTAAGCAAGTTTATTTATCAGTCTTTTCTCCTTTGCATGACTTTGGAAGAGTTGTTTTCCTTCCATTAGAGAATTACTACTCAAGTATTTTTGCTAGAGACTGGCAGGTGATTTACTGTTATCTTCCTCCAAAATGAACAAAGATAGCTGAATTTCTTTTGCGATTACTGCCTATCTCTCACTTCTGCTTTTATGCCACTTCTGTCTTCTGCCCTATTTTTGGAATCTGCGTTCCATCCCCCTCTTTCTCAGCCATACAGGGTCACACAAATAAAAGCTGGCAGGGATTGACTATTTGAGGAATGTGGTACAGAGGAAGAGATTCAGATTTTGAGGAATGCTGCAGCGTCTGATGCACGGACTCAGATGTGAACGATCCAAATCGTTTATTACAAGTTCTCACATCACTTATATACCTTCACAAGTTTTCTTTTTCTAGCTTTCTCATCCGCCCCTACAACTTTCCCATCTACCTTTACATGTCAGCGGAGCATTCTACAAACACTCCTTAACCATTCATGCAGGTGCTTATCCAGTCAGAGTCGTGAGCTGTTCTTTCTTCTTCTAGAGGTGTCCTTGGTTCTCATGCTGTTTATCTTGCTCCACAGCTGCTGCTCTGAGCAGTTTTTCTTGTATTCCCACAAAATGCAAACTAAGGATCTGTTGCTAATCTCCCGGGTTTTATTCCATATCTTTGCCATAACACCTTTTTGTAGTTTCAGGGTATCACTAGAATGCAGCTGCACAGTAATAACGCCTTCAGGTTCTCAGCTTCGTTTTCTTTAAATAGCAAAGTTCTTTAATGGCTCCACTTTTGACCACATTATGACTCTGTGATTTGGGGAGAGAAAGGCAAGTAAAGATGAACCATACTGACACTAGGTAGATAGGAGGAGAGGGAAAATCTCTTGCAGACTTGAGAAGAACTGAGGACCGTGTGCTTACCATTTGAAGGAGGGACAGAGGAAAAGGGAGCTCAGTTGTCTTTTTCTTGTGGATTTTAACGTTCCTAATCTTGGAAGGATTGAAAGCCAGCTTTTGGATGGCAAGCCCAATGTCCTTTTTCAAGCAGTGTTTTACTGTCTGCCTAGGCAGTGACCTGTAGCAACTTCATGCTATAGAAGCATTGAACTTCCCATCACATGCCATCAGGAAGCTGTGCTCTACCTGCAGCTCTGCACTGCTCTATGCAGAGGGAAGTACAAATAGCAGAATACAGCGATGCTGCTGCTTTCACAGAGGAAAAAGAACAATAATCTGAGCTATGGGAGGTCGATGTGAAGAGGAATAAGAATTTTCTCACTGCGATTTACCTTTGCCAAACAAAGCGGTAGGGCATAGTAGAGTGAAGCAAGAGTGTAGGAAGGCAGTGCTTTCTCTCTGGCTCCTCCTCCCTTGTGTATGACTATGATGTGGTTTGAGCAATGCAGAATCACCCAGGTTTTGGAATTGCTGTCAAACTAACCAGAATATCTGTGTGTGGAGGTTGCAGCTTGAAAAATATGTAATTAGTTGCTATCTAACTCCCTTTTCCCCCTTTTTTTTCAACACATGATAAAGTGGTCAAGGGCAATGATGGGAAAAATTGATATGAGTATTTTAAAAGATATGGCTAGATGTATATTTTGGGATGTATTAGACCATAAGCATAAACTACTCAGTCGGGAACTTCCTCAGTGGACTGTGGTCATTTTCAGTACTTTAACTGGACCGTATTTCTATACAAAAATAGCATAATTCACTTCTCTGACAATCTTACTTTGCTCTACTCTTCCTCTTATGTCCTTCTGTTAAGTGATGTTTAAATTGCTGCCCTTTACTCTTTGTGATGTCCTTCAGTCTGAACCATCAATTTATGTTGCTTCCGCGCTCAGTTGTTTCCTCAGCACGTATCCCACTGCAGCCTTTGATTGTGTCCTGGTACAGCCATGGTAAATGCGCCCACCACTCTGCTTGCCTAGTATAGTAATCTAGCTGATGTGCATGGGCTTTCCAGCTGGAAAGAACCTGTCAGTGCCTCAGGCTGTTCTTTCTGTTTCTTGCTTTTGCAACTGTCCTTGTAAACAAGAACTATATCTGCATTTAGATCTACATTGTGCGAGAGGGCTTTTGTATTCTGACTGTCAGAATGGACCTCTAAATAAAGCACATGTATAAATGCAAAGTTAGAATATAGGCTTGTGTGATTTAATTATTCTTTTTTTCTCCTCACACTGGCACTTCTAGTACAATAAACTTACAAGTAACAACATTTGAAGCTTAGATCTTTTTTATGAAGGCTGTTGTATTTACATACTATACTGTCCAAGTAAGTGACTGTGATCATAACCACTTAGTGTCTCACAGAGCAGTGATGTTCTCAGCAGTGAATAGAGGCTCCCTGTCCATATACAGGACTTTTGCTAGTTGGACAAATGCATTATTGCAGCCCTGAGGCACAGGCCTTGGGATCCACTTTTACAATACTGTCTTCAACAGAGATCTAATAGAAATGCATCATTGTGTTGAGGCTTTGCCAAAGCACGCATAGTCATGAACATCTTGTTTCTTAAAACATGATTCAGAACCATCTGCACTTCCGAAGAGATTCATGCTATGCTCATAAAAGGGGACAGCAAAATTATAGCTGAGTCAGGAAATGTTTTTGCATTACTGATATGAATAGGATCTAATCCAGCAGTAATCATAAAAATAACTGATTATCTGTGCATGAGTGGAACATGTGAAAGTTTGTGTGGAGGAAAAAGCAGGGAGTAGATCTTGTGGTTGTCTGTCTCCAAAGGAAAGAAAAGAAAAGGATTAATCAGATCTATTTCTAATACATCACCTCATTTGGTACTTTTATTTACTCTCTTCAAAAATTATTTTCTTGTTTCATGGCACTTCTAAGTATATTTTCAGTATGTGAGAACTGTTGAATTACTTTATGGATCTGCCTTTAAATTTTTGCTGTTCTTTTCACAGGGCTATTTTTGCAGATGAAAAGATCTGTGTAAAATGGATTACACCAACTGTGACCAAATTCCACCACAGTCACTTGAAACATTTTCATTATGTTTAGCTTGTCTTTGTTGCCATGGAGTTCGCTCCAGATTCAGCAGCAAGCCTTTCCAGTTGAGCACTCCCTGGCTAGCCTCAGATAACTAAATATTTACCAGAGAGGGAGCTTTGCTGATTCTCAGGAAATTTGGAGAATAAGCAGGAGACTTACAGATGAACTCAGTGAAATTCTGTGCTGAGGTTTTGAGTTTCATTTCAAAAGCAACAATAAAAGATGTAGAGAATCCCAGAGCCAAAGGGTGGCTGCGGTAGGTGGGAGGATGGCCAGCCCTGCCCTGGGCTGCCTGTTCCTGAGGAATAAGTACGCTCTTATTTTGAAACTGGGTTTTAAATGTGTTGAATTGACGGAATGGTAAAGTTAATTGAACCTTTCACTTTTAAGTGTCTTACGTACAACTTGTTTTTCTGTTAGCATCTGAATGGCAGTCAGAATCATAGAAAAGAATCACAGAATCACCAAGGTTGGAAACGACCTCCAAGATCATCCAGTCCAAGTGCCCACCTATCACCAGTATTTCCCACTCAATCATGTCACTAAGTACAACATCTAAATGTTTCTTGAACACCACTAAGAAGGGTCATGTTCTTAAACTACACTTCATATTCAGATAAAGATTTCTGCCTGTGTTGTATTTATTCAGTGCATAGTCGTATCTCTTACTGTTTTAGTTCTGAATGTATTTAAAAGATTAATATATCTTTGGCGTTCTTAGAAGGAATTTACATGTTAGTGTTTCCACACTTGCAATGAAAACATGCAAGCAAATTAATCTTACCGTGCAATCCAAGAGTCTTGGTTATCTCCTACCTACCTCTAACTTACTCCAAATAAACAATCAAAACAGAACTTGTCAATGAGTTGTCTTGTCTTTCTGGGCAAACTTTTCAAAGAAATGTAATGTTACAATGTGCCAGATATTTTTAATTGGAAAGAAAAAAGTGATAATCTCTGAAAACGTGGACTTCTGATATTTATGTGTCTGTATTTATATACAAACACTAAATTGTTTTTATACTTAGATTTTGTTTGTGTTACAATATTTATCTTGGAACTAAAATATTCGATTGTGGTTTGAAAAGAAGTTGTAGTTCCTTCTGTCATCAAAGTTGTCAGTACAGATTAATATTTTAAATTGATATTATTTCTTTTTTTTTTTTTTCCTATCTGACTATGATGGATGGAGGGGTAGGTGAGCAGAATACTGATATTAGGGCAGTTTGCACCTTCACAACTTGGAGCTTCTTAGGAATCTTGCAGTTAAAGCCAAAGCCATTAGATGGTGCCATGCTGTAACCAGAATTTTCTCTTTGTACACTTAAAACTAGACATATGTTTTATCTGGCATGATCTTAAATGACTAGACCTATTCTTCTAGCACATTGACTTGTATTGGTCAGCCTTAGCCATTATGCTCAAAACCCAGACAATAAATTAAATCTGTAGAATTTTTTTATTTGTTTCAATGAGAAGACCACACCATCCTGAAAATTCAACAAAAGAGGAGGCAAGACAGATTTACTGCCCCTTTTTCAGTTGAAAGCAGTGCGCAATCTAAATGATTTATTTGTTTGCTAGCCCTGCATGGTGTTGCCTCCTGGGTTATCATTCACCTAAATGGCCAATGTAGTACAATGAAAATGATAGTGCGGTTACAAATTCACAGCAATTTACTGGTTAGAATCTGAAACTGGTAAATTATTTAATTTCCATTTTTTCAGTTACTGCTCAAGGTTGAAAACTTAGACATGGGATGTTAAAAAATAGAAGAGTATTCAGCAGCTTTGGAAGTCCAGATTGTAAAACTGTGGTGATAAAATGATGGAGTTTATTGTGTATATAAATGCAATGCACTTAGGCTTTTGTACAGCATTTGACTTACTACTGTGCGACAGTCTGATAAAAAAAATTAACTCTCTACAGTACTGGTAAAGCCCACCTCAAATGGATTAAATACTAGTCAACTGAAAGATATCCAAAAGTAGTTGTGTTGGGGGCAGCAGCATTTAAGTGGGACTGTTTCTACCTTGGCTATGCAGGGAATGGTAGCAGGCCTGACTCTTTGCTTTCACAAAGTAGAAGTAATATCATTGCTGGTACTGATGGCTGACATGAGAATTGCCAGGCTAGCAAGTCATCCTCTGGGCAGGGCACGCATGAAGAGGGATCTTGGCTGCTCTGAGCTTGCCCATTCAAAAAAACTGTCCATGTTAATACAGACAAATGCAAAGTTATAAAGTTGTATAGTTAGGAACAAGGAGTGGAAGCTGTATAAAGGTAGGGCAGTATTCTGAGAAGCAAAGACTGGAAGTTATCCATTGGTGAAGTGTAGTGATGATATTAAGACAACACAAGTCCTTGGTGCTCCTGAAGGAGGGTTCCTCCCTGTCATTCCCATTGGTACGTGCCCACGTGTCGTCCCAGGAGGGCTGCATGTTTTCTTCCATAGGTTGGTTTCAAGCTGGATCAGTCCCCTTACCTGGCTGTCTGCATGGCCTTGCAAGGTCTCATGACAGGTAGGACCACAGGAGGAGGATTACATCAGAGTTCTGCTACTCCTTGTAGTTATCAAGATCTTAGAAAAGTGGAATGAGAAAGTACATTGAACCCTCATTCTATGTGATTAGTCTAACCAACTTTGTGATACGGTTGCTCTCGCTGCTCAAACTCTGTTTGTGTGAGACAGTAGCTGAGCATCTGTGAGTCCTTGCAAAACCCTAAAAAACGAAGACTAACATTTTACCTTAGCTGAACCAGTGAAGCAGATGCCATAGAGAGTCTGATGAGAATTTTTACATTGCTTTCCATTATGTTAAAAGTCCAATAGCATTCATCTCAGCAGGGCAGTGGGTTTAAGGCAAGAAGAAAATTAATTCTTTGCCAGTTGTCATTCTACTCATACTTTTTAGATTGCACAAGTGTTTTATTTATTGCTAACTGTGTTGGTTTGTTTGGCATTATTTAAGGTGATCTGGGAATGCACTGTAATGCTCATGGGTCACTCTGAGCAGGGAGAGCCTACCAGCTTGTCAGAATGGGCTCCTGCTCACTAGAAGAATTTCCTTTTCTTGAGTTTGTTGTTATTAAAGATGTCACGGTCCTGCTGATTTACTTTTTTATTCACTTATTAAATGGCACTGTAAAATAGTAGTTGAAGTTTAGAACACAGTAACCAGAATTTTAAAGCTGACTGCAACGTAGGTTAGGAAGGAGACTGAATTCTAAAGTGAGTTTTGTAGCAGAGCTAATAATTCTTGTAAATGTGATGTCCGTGTGAGATGTGAACTCTAATAATATTTATAAACTCCTGAAGCTGAAACTTATTCCAGCACCAGATATGGACGGTGAAGATGCATCAGCTACAGATACTGTTGCAATAGGAGGAGACAAAAGTACGTGAGATAAGTAAAAGTGACCAGTTCCTTGTATTCCACTCCCAACCACTTCCTCTTTTCAATGATCTCCCAAAATAAATGTAGTGGCCGCTAAGAACCCACATGGTTGGTTTTCAGAAAAATGCTGGTTACATCATCAGGAACCTCATTTATTCTGCTACATCCAATCCTGGACTTTTCCAGATGTGGTGTTGTGTTCTATCGGTACCAGAAAGCAATAGAAACCAGAAGGAAAAGAAAGCAGCAGTGTGCCTTAACGGCCACAAAGGAGATGATAGTGTTGCATTGTCACTCCATCCACTTAGTGTTTTCGGTGAGAAGGTGACATCCACTGCTCTCAGCTTGCTCGTACCTGTGTCAGGTATGGCAATGCAAGTGAAGCTATCTTTATTGCTGCAGTTGATAAAGTTATGAATAGAAATGACTGGGGCTAACACAGATCGTGACTGCAAAAAAAATCCACCCAAAACCACAGAGCAGGAAAGCGTGTTCCAGTGCATCTCAGTAGACTAGAAGGAAAGTGAATTAAAGAAAGGGGAAAAAACAAAAGCCACTTGCCATGAAGTTCTGGGGACAGGCACATGTCTGTAAGTCTTGCTTTATTTTGTGACTCCTGCATGGTGGGCGAAAGCTGGACAGTTGCTCTGGTGAATAATATTGATTATTACATCATTGCAATGTAATGTAAGGCAAACTTCTGCCTCATCTTCTCTTTCTCCTGACACAAGGAATCAAAATATGGGTATGTTGGAGAGAGGATGGATAATGAAAAAAGAAAGCTCCTCCATTCAGACTTCTTATAATCTAAAAAAAATTTTAAAAATCTATACTTAGCGAACAGTGTCAGAAAAGACACCTTCTAGTTAATGAATATTCTCTGAAGAAAATCCTCACTGATGACATTTCTCTTTTGTGTGTGTGTGGTTTTTTAAAATTTTTTTTAAATTTTCTTTTCTGCCGACTCAGTCTCCATTTAGCTAGACAGAAAAGTAAAAAAACTTTCCAAGGAGAGCCCAGAGATACATGCTTATTCTGAAATATTATGAAATCAAATTAATTCAGTGTATGGTTAAAGTGGAGACCTAGTGAACTGAATAGAAGAACAGAATGGGATGGAATGGAATGGAATGGAATGGGATGGGATGGGATGGGATGGCATAGAGTAGAGTAGAGCAGAGCAGAGCAGAGCAGAGTAGGAGAGAAAGGAGGGGAAGGGAAGGGAGGGAAAGGCGGGGGAGGGAATGGAAGGGAAAGGAGATGATAGTTAATATGTATTAAAGCTAGGGTACATCTATGTAAAAGTTTGTTACAAAGAGCAAAGAAATATGACCAGGCAGAATGTGATGGAAGAAGATTACTTACACTCCACGGTAGACAGGTGTTTGGGTTTAGTGAAATAATATTTACTGATAGGAACTTACCTCTGTATACACATATAAGCTCTTTTACAAGAAGTTTATTCATTGTTTTTTTCAGCAAGGATTTTCCTGGCACGTACACAGATTGATGCCTGCGGATCAAAGCCCAAGAGTTCACAGTTCCCTTGTGCAGACTGCAGAATCCATTTCACATGAGCAGTGCGCTTTGGGAAATCCCTGAAGCCAGGTAATAAATGATGCACATGTCATAAACTTTCTTACACTGATCTGCTCTATGGAAAGATGCACAGGAAAAGACTCATCGGCTGAGATGCATGTGGATCTCTGCAAAAAGTGCTGATTCACTTCCATTTATACTTTCATTGTCTTTCAGTAGCTATTCACAGCATTCATTTATCAAAACACATTTGGGTTGTTTTACCACCAGAATATATGGTATGAGGAAAGTAAACAGAAGCATTTGCCAGGAATGTTGAAAATGCTGCAGACCCAGTGCACTTTCTCATCAGTTTACCCCAAGGGTAACAAAGTTGTGAAGAGTGAGATTTTTCTTAGTAATGTCTCAATTCAGAAGAAATTTCAACAAAAGAATTGACTGTAGACATGAGTAGTTTTGGGTAGTGGAAATACCTAAGTGCTATTGACATTAATGGTGCAGGTGTTTTTGAATGCTTTTTTGCACGCTGAAGACAAAAAGCTCGGGTACTTGTGTGGTGCAGCTGATAATTCACAGTGGGTTGGGAACATGTAAGCTGCAGCATCTGTCACATTGTTGCTGTTCTTGGGGACATAGACTGTGTTGCTTACATCTTTAACTTGCTAATGTTTATCATTCTTTAATGGAAAAAGATAGTGTGTTGCCTGACTGAGGGACTTTCTGCATGTGTTTATGTGGAACCCTTTCTCCAGGTGGAAATAAGGAACATCCCTAGAATCCCTGTCAACTCAGAGCAGCATACAAAGACACAGAGCTCCCAGTGGCAGAGATCCTTGCCAGCAGGGTTCCCATCTGAACAGAGGAATCTTTTGAAAGATATTTCTCTTCTACAGAGTACTGCAAATGCCCTGTGCATAAAACTTCATGAGCCCTGGTTTTATTTTGGACAGCAGCAGAAAAAAAAAGAGGGATTTTTGTTTTTTTCTCCAGAAAGTGTAGCTGACTCACACAGGAGGCAGATGGTCACAGTGGTCAGACTCCCTGCTTTGTAACCAGCACTTGCTTTCTGCATGCTAATGATTTCTTGTTCCCAAAAATAGCTTTACAGACAGGGTCAATTATATTTTTGGATTGTATGGTGCATAGAGCCATCAGTTAGTTGCACATGGTGATTGGTTTATAATGCAGCACACCCCTTCTTTGTAATTGGCACTTTTTTGATATCCCGTTTATAATGGCAGGGTCTATCTTTACAAACACTGCCTTGTATTAGCATGCAAATGCCCTGGCTCCTCTCAGATAGTTTTACACACAGAGTCAATTATATTTTTGCATTGCACAATGTGTAGACTAATTAGCTATCGCTAAATGGGGCACTTGGTCTTCAGTTTTCAAGATCTTTCTGCACTAAGTGATTCTGAGACACTTTCAAGGGCAGGCTGGTAAGTAAAATTAGAGAAAGAGATTGTGCTGGCTCATCTCTCAGACTTTCATTTGAATGCAAAATGAGACATTTTCTAGTTATGTTGCTCCATTATCCTTTGCTCTGCATCACTCTGAAGTGGATAAGCTGGGATGCCACACGCAGTTCCTGGAAGGTGCTGGGGAAAGCTGTACATGTTGGTTCCATCCAGAGGGAGCACCCTGGAACTGAGGTGGTTAACAGTGTGTTTTGGATTTGGGTAGCAGTTCAAATTTTAATGTGCCTGTTTTCAGTTGTGAAATCAGAAAAGCTAACTTATTCACCAGTAGTTCTGTTATAAACCATCATTTCTGTTGATACAGTCGGGAGTTTTCATTTTGAATGCAAGAACATCCAAGCTATTTTCTCAGGAGAATGGGGAGATGAGGGAAAAGTTTTTGTACATGGCATTTCAAATAAAATTTGTACTTCAAGTATTCCAAATTGAGCTCTAGCTCTGCTAAAAAAGGTGCAAAATCTAGAGATAAATTTAGGCTGTAGTTTTAGATAATTCTTTTTCTTGTGTTTAACAAGACTACAAATGAAGAAACAGAAAACAGTGAATTTAATGCACTCTCTATAGTGCTTATGACAAGATGGTCATCTGTAGAACACTGGTCGGAAACACAATGTAATTAATAAAATTACTTCTCATTCCTAGTGTGCTAAAAATTATTTTGTACTGAATATTAGCAAGTGGTTAATGAAAGGCTGGGGGCAGGAAGATTGTGATTTGGGTTTTTGTTAACATTTTTGAAGTGAAGAATTCTCCTCAGCCCATCCTTTCTTCCTTTCTTTCCTCCTTTCTTCCTTCCTTCCTTTCTTTCTTCCTTTCTTCCTTCCATCCTTTCTTTCTTCCTTTTCTTTCTTTCTCTCTTTCTCTCTTTCTCTCTTTCTTTCTTTTTCTTTCTTTCTTTCTTTCTCTCTTTCTTTCTTTCTCTCTTTCTTTCTTTCTCTCTTTCTCTCTTTCTTTCTTTTTCTTTCTTTCTTTCTTTCTCTCTTTCTTTCTTTCTCTCTTTCTCTCTTTCTCTCTTTCTTTTTTCTTTCTTTCTTTCTCTCTCTCTCTCTTCCTTCCTTCCTTCCTTCCTTCCCTCCCTCCTTCCTTCCTTCCTTCCTTCCCTCCCTCCTTCCTCCCCTCCTCCCCTCCTTTCTCTCTTTCTCTCTTTATTTATTTAATTTGATTAGCTTAATGCTCCCTCATATGTTGCTGAGGGGACAGAGAGGAGATCAGAAATAATCCCAGCAGGGAATGAGTGGAAATTATAGATGAGAAACTACCTAACAGATAGGTTCTTTCTCTAGCCTATATTCTAGTTTGGAAACTAAGTGGTTGTATGTTCTTTTCACACCAAGGAAGAAAATCACACTTGTTCTTGATACCTAATAATGATACTATGCGGTATGCACAGTCTGAAATCAAGCAGAAAAAAAAGATAGATAGGTTTCTTTCAGTCCAACAGGACTGATGGGGTTTATGTGCATTTCTGAAGCACCTTTTAGAATGGATTCAAATCCTGGAATGGTTTGGGAAAGAAGAGTCTACAGAGTAAGATGTTTCCATACTCTCAGCCAGCGCTGTTGTTGAGATCTAACTGATCTAACTGATCTAACAGTTAGATCTAACAGTAAGGCTACTTGCAAATGGCGGCTCTGGCTGTTTGATGGTTCCAATGTTATTAATATAATAGTGACATAACCTGTGAAGGAGACACATTTTAACAGAAATGCTTTTAAGAATAACCTTAGCAGTTTAGCTATTTCATAGAATCATATAATTATTTCAGTTGGAAGGGACCCTTAAAGACCACCTAGTCCAACTCCCATGCAATGAACAGGGACTCCTACAGCTCCATCAGGTGCTCAGAGCCCCATCCAGCCTGACCTTGGGGGTCTCCAGGAATGGGGCACCCACCACCTCTCTGTCCCCTTCTTTCTTACAGCCTCTCTAGATACTGACAGGCTGCTCTCAGGTCTCCCCGGAGCCTTCCCTTCTCCGTGCTGCACACCCCAGCTCTCAGCCTGTCCTTGCAGGGAGGTGTTCCATCCCTCAGATCATTTCTGTGGTCCCGTCTGTATGTGCTCCAACAGCTCCGTGTCTCTCCTGTGCTGAGCACTCCCCATCTGGACACAGTGCTCCAGGTGAGGCCTCACATCACAGAGCAGAGGGGCAGATCCCCTCCCTCGCCCTGCTGGTCATGCTGCTTTGGATGTACCCAGGATCTGGTTGGCTTTCTGGGCTGTGAGGGCACAGTGCTGGTTCATGTCCAGCTGCCATCCACCAGTACCTCCAGGTCCTTTTCAGCAGGGCTGTGCTCTATTGTTATACCCCCCAGCTTTTGTTGGTAGTGAGGGTTGCCATGGCCCAGGTGCATTTGGCTCTGTTGAACCTCATGGGGATCTCCAGGGCCCACTTCTCTGGGTCTCTCTGGATGACATCTTGTCCCTCGAGCATGCTGATGGTGCTGTACATCCTGGTATCATCTGCAAACTTGCTGAGGGTGCCCCTGATTGCATTGTCGATGTCACTGATGAAAGTGTTAGAGTATCGATTGACACTTGAGGGACACCGATCTCCATCCGGACGCTCAGCCATGGACCACCACTCTCTGGGTACAGTCTCACAACCAGTTCCTAATCCATCATACAGTCCACCCATCAAATCTGTATCTTTCCAATTTGGACAATGTCAAACGCCTCACTGAAGTCCTGATAAGTGACATCAATGGCTCTCCCCTTGTCCACTGACAGAGTTACAATGTCATAGCAGGCCATAAAAGGATGTTTTATTTGTTGATTATGCATGTGTGCTATATGCTGTACTTTGATACTATATACTAGATACTATATATATACTGTACATATGCTGTACATTGATACTATATATTATGCCTACGTGTATATTCTATGTACTACTACTCCTAGGCAAGAAGGAAGAAGGAGAGAAGGAGAGGAAGAAGTGAGCTTGAGCTGTGCCAACACTGTGCCAGAGGTGGGTCAGCGAGAGCTGAGATTTTTCTCTGCTTAAGACCAGTGGCACTTACAACCTCCTGTGGCTGGAAAAGAACTTCTGGGACTACTCCTCTGGTCAGAGGTGAACAAAACCAGCTGGAATTTTCTGTCAAGTGAAATGTCATAATTACCACTCCTACCACTGTTTGGCAAATTGGCAACTAAGCCAGTTGGTAATTTACAGATCAGTGCTTTTACCTAATGCCTTTATATATTTATACCTATTTTATAATCAAGAGTTCATTGTTCATACAACATTATAAAGTGTAATAACTTGCACTTTGGATTTTTTCTCTATATATTTTACATATATTTCATAAGAATATGTAATTAGTTTTTTAGAGTCAATAAAACCCTGAAAAGTTAGAAGTCGTGTTTTATACCATTCTGGGTTTTGCTTGAATATATCTCAAACGAATACACAAGTACAAAACTTAAACAGTTATGTAGTTTTTAGTTCAATACATTCTGTAATGAATTTGTGTGAGAGAAACAGCAAGAATTATTTGAAATCTAAAGATCTGCGTTTCAAGTCATGCCCTGGAGATGGTAGTTGTTCTTCTGCTAACAGCAACGCCTCGTGCTTCAGTGAAGAGAAAAGATTAGCCTAGGAAGTAGCTTGTTTCTGAGAGTATCAGAAGTACACTGTCTCAGGTCTCTGAGCACATACCCTAAGTGTTCCTCTTCAGAGGCTGTCGCTTCAGATCTTATATAAGATCACTTTGACTTCATACCTCAGTTTTGCTTCAGGACACAAATCTTCTCTGTATCTTCTCCTGAGCATCATTCACTCTTAAGAAATTTATTCTCTGTGAAAATAAACCCTTTGTTAGGAGAGAACAACAGATAGATGACCACATACATGGCATATGATCTATCCACACTAATCAAAATGAAAGTGCTTTACTCATAATTTGAAATTGTAGATAACTTTCATTAAACAAAGTTTTACACTTTTTTTAACATGCCTAATGCACTGACTGTGAACTTACTTGCAGTTTGGAGGAGACAAACATATATGGCGAATTAAAGCAATAGGTGCATGCTACTTTTTGTCTCAGAAATACTGGTGGCTCGGCTGCTGATGTCTATCCCATATGACACCAAAAGTGATAGGAATATATTGTTGTCCCAGAAAACTGCCAATCTCACATAAGTATCTTGAGGTGGCAGATGGTCATGTCTTTGTATCAACGGTAGAAATGATTGTGCAGTTTATTTTTAGTGATGTAAATTTGGAAAAGCAAATCAGGTGCTCAGGGGAAAATACAAACTTGAAGGATGGTTGGCTTCTTGTACTAGATCTTTATTTTATGTAGAAGTCCCATAGTAAGTTATTTCTGAAAATAATCAATGAGATATCTGCATGAATATCATTCTGGAGCCAAATATAAGACATTCTGTCATACATCTCACAACAGCAAGGCAATGTCTCCATCAATGTGCTCATCTCTCTCTGCTATTCTTACAAGTTGCATGTATTTCTGTATTCATCCACAGATAGAACTATATTGATGCCTGCTGCAAACCATGTATCTTCTCCAGGGCTGGTCCCATGAAAGGGCAGTAGATTTCGACAGCCTAGTTTATTACAAATTAAGTCCAATCCCGGAGCTTTGTTGTTTACTGAAGTTTACAATGTTATTTTATTCCCCAGTGGCCAGCACGCTCATTAATTCTTGGTGCAGTATTTCCCCCAGTTGTGAAAGTATTGCGCTCTTCATGAAGCCTAGCACCTGCCCCTTCCTCCAGAAATTAGCATCTGTGTTGCACACTTTCAGCTCCCTGAAGCAGAGGATTCCCAGTTTAACTAACTCCTTTCTTTGGGAATATTTTTTCCCTGCACTATTCACCGTGCTACTTATGCTGCTTTGTGTTCTTAAGCCATCATATTACACATGATGAGCATCCTGGAAATGAATAATTGCTGCCAGCATTAACTATCTGTCCCCTGAAACCAGCACTCTCTGAATCATAACATGCTATAGCAGTGTGCAATATAATTGTTAAAACCTAATTTTCCAGACTAGGTATAAGAAACAATGGCCTTTCTTCCAGTCATTCAGCTGTGGATCAGAATGAACTTGTTAACAACTGGCTGAGTGAGACACAAGAGGATGTGTGTTCAGAGGGGTAGATGCCACACTGCTCCTCTTTTCCTGCTTGCCCTTAAAATGTGCTTATCCACAGCATAAGAGTTATTATTGCATTTGCCTATTGAAATGCCATTAAAATTGATTTAATAAAAGTCAAATATTAATGTAGGGTCAAAGCATGTTCTTTGTTGGCACCACTAAAGTTTGCAGAAGGATTTTGCTCATCATTTTATATTCAACTAAATGAAGAACATCTGGCACCTTTGCACTTAAAGCAAAATCAGTACAAATAAAACCAGGGATATTAGCAATGGCTCAGCTGAATGATCCCAAAGACATATCTCTAATATAATTACACAGCACAGCACGACAGCCACATAGTCTTAAAGTACATATCCACCTCTCAGGCTCCAAATACAATTAATTATTATGAGAAATAACTTCCTCAGCAACTACTTTCCTTTTGCTCAGGAAAAAAAATTGAAAACATTTGGATGTAAACTTAAGAGAAAGGTCATAGGTTAATAGTGTTCATAGATAGAATAGCAAGGGAATCTCAACTTTAATTGCTATAATGTAAATTACCTTGGAGAGCCCAAGTTAGTGATCACTTAGCCTGGCCATTCCACCTTCCCAGTGGGTTTTGCTCACTTTGAGAGTTTAATCCAAGTTTCCCAAATTCCATCCAGACATCTTCCATATTGAGCTTGTGAACAGTTTGCACAGTTGCAGCTTCTTCTCCAGGAATTTTAGATTCTTTTTTCTCCTTCCAAATCCTTTTTTGCCTGTTTAGTGTCACTATTGCTACAGATGGATCACTAGTTACTAACTTCTGTCTTAAAAACATTTATAAAGTAAACGATGGAATCAAGTATTAGAATTATGGAATTTTCATTGAGTAGCACCATGGCAGTGTTGTGATCTGCCATCATGGCTGTTTGTCCTCTGCCTGAAAAAGCACAATGTGTCATGGGCTGAGGTAGAGTGACCAGTTTTATTTCCTGCTTGTATTTGTTATTTTTTCTTATGAGTTGAATAAGTGCCCGAGTTTCAGCCACAGTAAACATTTCTTCTATAGCAAGTTTTAAATTACGTGAGCGAATGTGAAAAATGAAGTCTGACAAGGCCTGTGGGGCTCTCGCTCCATGGCCCAGCATTGCAGGGGGAGAAATGCTGCTTCTTTCTTTTTATTATCATTTTAACTGGAGATTAATCTTTGATAAGATACAACTGTGAAGTGATTTATGATTTATGGGTACTTATATTCAGGGGCAAGCAGCTGTATCAGTATTTGTGACTTTGGTGGCCTGGATGTAGGATCATGTGTCTTAGTATGCAAGGGGATGGCTGTGGAGAAATACCCCAATGATGTCTCTTCATCAAACACAAAAAGGAAGTTGAGAAATGTAGACATTTTATTTTTAATTTGCCTGTAACGTACTGGTTGATGAAAAATCATGTTATTTGCCAGTTTAAATTGAAAAGTTTCCTGGCTACAGAATTAGAAAGTCCTTGTAGAAGTAGGAATGATGTTGAAAAGGGAAGCATTTTAAATGCTGATAATGATAATAAAAAATGACAAAAGCCATTCCCTTGTTTATAAAATATTGGAGTATCACTTTGGAGGTGTGCATTTGATTTCTGAGATTTTCTACAGGACTTTGTGTAAGACCGCTCTGCCAGTGACTGTGTTCTGAAAAGGAAGGGGAAATGGAAAGGGAAAAAGAAAGGGAGGGGAGGAGAGAGGTGGTGAAAAAAGGGGAGGGGAGGGGAGAGGAAGGGAGGGGAGGAGTGAGGATGGGAGGGGAGGGGAGGGAAGAAGAGAGGAGGGGAGGGGAAGAAGAAAGAAGGAAAGAAGGAACAAAAGGACAGAAAGGAAAGAAGGAACAAAAGGAAAAAAAGGTGGAAAGAAAGAAGGAAAGAAAGAAGGAAAAAAGGAAAGGATGAAAGGAAGGAAGAAAGAAAGAAGGAAGGAAAGAGAAAGAGGAGGGAAGGAAGGAAGGAAGGAAGGAAGGAAGGAAGGAAGGAAGGAAGGAAGGAAGGAAGGAAGGAAGGAAGGAAGGAAGGAAGGAAGGAAGGGAGGAAGGGAGGAAGGGAGGAAGGGAGGAAGGGAGGAAGGGAGGAAGGGAGGAAGGGAGGAAGAAAGGAAGAAGGGAGGGAGGGAGGGAGGGAGGGAGGAGGGAAAAACGACAGCAGTGCTTCCTTTCCTGTGCCACCTGTTTCATCTAGCTAGATTGCAAGTGCTTCAGGACAAAGGAGTTGGAATGTGTCTGGCAAGGTCTGGTGCACTATGGTTTTGATAAAACTTGGATGTTGTGAGTTTTAGTGAAAAATTATTTAATGATAATTTAAATAGTAATAGTACAAATAGCAATAATAATATATGATAGGCCTTTAGTAAGAAAATTTGTAAGTGAAGATGTTAAAATTTGTAAGTGAAGATGTTATCTTTTAATTCTAGACTCAGTGGTGTAGGAGATGGATTCTTAATTAGGTTACATCTGCTAATAAAGCACCTACAATGAACCCTACGCAAAAGTGGCCGGGCACAGTGGCCCCCCTAGTGCAGTGCAGGGCTCCTTTCAGTGGTGGGAGGGCACCCTGACTTTCCAGTTCTCCAACACATAAGCGGCTGTCCTTGTACTGTGGCTGTGCTAGCGCTGCATTCTGTTACAACAGCATGCTAATTGTCAGCTGCTAGTGTAAAATGGGAACATTTACCCAATTCTTTGAAACTCCTCTGTGCAATAAGAGTCTCCTCTGGAGGCACGTGCTTCCGGTCCTACTGCATCTGACGTATGGGGTTGTCATTCTAATGCTTAGCTAGCACTGATCTTTTTAGCATTGTTAATGACAACTGTGTATCTCTACTTCCAGTCCTGTCTTCTGTCTAAAAGAGAGCCTGCAAAATCCATATCTGGTACTAATACAAGAGTGGCATTTAGTATTCTACTTTTTATCATCAAAATCAAGAACTTGTTACTGTGCTTTGCATGGACAAGCTCTGTTACTCTGTGTTGCTCTCTCTTAGATCAAATGTAAAGATACATTTGCTGTTGACCTCATTTAAAAGCCCTCTAGAGGAAAAGTCTGAAAAAGTTGATATAGTTTGGCATGGTTATTCATTATGCATGGGAAGTGCATTGCTTTATTTTCATTAATTTTACATAGAAATGAGATACAGAGCAACATGCTTTTCTAATTTTTGAGAGCTTCACAAACCTTATGTTATATTCTACACACAGAGCCACTTATAGACAGGCAAATCCAAAAGCCTGTATTCCCCAGCTCATCAATCCACATTGTGGATTGGATTGTGGTGGGATTGTCCTTGCATTAAAGGCATTCCACTCATTCTGGCTTACTGTTTTGTCAGAATACTGCTTCTGCAGGATGACTGGCATTGGTGAAACAATGCAGGTGTGCTAAAGATGATCCTCTGGCATTCTGTTGAAAATGATAACTAATCATTGGGATATAAATATAGCTACGGAAATACATGAGCAAAGCACAGAAGTCTAGCTCCCACTGTACTGGACTGGAACTGTTGTTCACAAAAAATGTATCAGGGAAAAGCCAACATATCACATTTAGGATGATTTTTGGTGATTAGATGGAAGAGTAGAATATCATTTATTTTTGAGGTGTGTTCTTCCTTCCTGACAGCATGCAACAAAACCTCAGAGAAATCTTAGGGAACTCTTCGTGTGAAAGTGATGATTTATGTATTAGTGAGAGCATGAAAACAATTGATATTAAAGTTAAAGACATTTGAAATACTTGCACTCAAGCTCAAACCTACTCCTGACAACCTTTGTTGCAAAGCTGTGTATGTTTCACATACCCAAAAGCCTGCAAAGATCTGAAGAGGCTGTGCTGTCACCTTTTCTGCTCTGCTTCCTCTCCATCCTCTACAGCATTCAGTCTCTCTGACCCCAAAGCCCATTGTTCCAAACCCTACAAATGCCACTGTGAATCAAATCTTGCAGTTTCTAAACTTTCAGGTTGACTGTTTCTTCTATAGCATAAATTACGTGAGCTACAATGCTAGCTATCATAACATTAATCCTTCTGCCCCTTGAAAGCTTTGCTAAGATGTAGTGGTTTGAACACAAAATTAAGAGCCAGAAACTTTGTCATTCTGAAACCCTTGCCACTTCTTTCATCCAAAGTAAGCAAGCCCTTAAAGCTGCTTGCTCATATGCAGTGTGATGATAATACCTTTTGCCTTTTAGAAGTGTGATGAAAATTGCTTAAAATCTCAAGTGACCTAGAAGTACTAAATGTTATTATCTAAGTATGACTATTCCTGACTATGGATTTTGTCCTGTGCATGAAAAGACAAATATCTGGTTATTTGTGGTATTCTTTTCAGTGGGCAAACAAATGTGCTAACACCAAATTAAAGGTAATTAATCACTTCGGTACTTTAGTTACTAAAGTACATTCTAAAGGACATTCTGTCCTCACTTACCCCTGTGCAGTGCCGTTGACTGTTTTGTGATTTACTTGGAGCTTGAATTAGGTTAAAATTGGACCAAAAACATTCACTTTTAATGTGATTTGGGTTTTCACATGAATTTAAATTCTGTTCCACACCTCTGCCTTGGAATATCTTATAGGAATTCCATGCAGGGATCCAGAAAACTGAACGTTTTATGAAAAATGCCTGTAGTACATTATGCTTAGAAGTTATTCAGAGTATCGTATAACCAAAGTTATGCCAGAAAAAGAGGCAATTATTAATGCTTTAGATAGTTACTACTTAACTATGGGGAGTGGTAAGAGTAACGTTACTCATGTGTATGCAAGCTAAAAAGAATGAGTAAAGCTTTTCATCAGTTGAAGACAATGACTCTGTATTTTCTATGCTCTCTGGTCCTCAGAAGTGAGGTTTTACCCTGCTGTTGTTGTGGGATTCACTTGCTGATGGATCAGTTGTCCATGATGGCATTACAGTGAAAGATGGAGGAGAAATAGCCCTTTCCCTGGTCCTGACATCCTGCCCTCCTGCATCCTCAGTGGTTCTGGAAGATGCTCTTTTTCCTTCTGAGTTAATCCAGCCCTGAGCTGGATTAACAATGGCGTGTTTCTTTGTTGAAGTGCAAGCTTAGTATGGATGGCCATGTGGGTATTGCCAGCTGGGAGTCCTGCCCTAAGTACCCTCACTTGACACACATACATGGTCTCTTGGCTGCCTGAGACCCCTGCCCATCTGTTTGGCTGGCATTGTGCCCAGTTCCCTGCTCACTGGCCATTTTCTGTAAGGCATTGCTGCCAAATAGCGGTTGGTTCAGATGGACAGCTGACACAGCATTACTGCCGCTCTTCTGCTAGCAAGTCTTACTTTTCTAGTAAATAGAAGCCTGTGTTATGGGTTTGTTTGATCCTGCTCTACTTTCAGTGTTGCATAAGCAAAATCTTAATCTGATTGAAACTGTGGTAGCATTTACCAACAGTATGATTGGAAAGCGGTCTGAAATATGATTTCTCTGCACTGGAGGAGAGGTGCAGGAAAACAAATGGGTCTGCCAGTTGGCGCCAAGTCCAGCACTTTGCCATGTAAGTACTTTATGGGTAACAGAGGAGGCCTGGTTGTACAGAGCACTTCAGAACAGCTGGTGAAGCAAAGAAGAGCTCGGTCTCACTGTGGTGAGGGCAGCGAAGTTCAGGATGTGGTTTTACTCCATGCTTTCTTTTCTGCACAGTCCACGGTGCTCCTTCTCCCTAAAAGCAAAGGCACCTAGCTTCTCAGCCACCTCATGCCCAGCTGGTTTATGCTCTTTAAAGGGCTCACATCCCAGCTCATGTATGTGTATCCATATACCTCCATATACAAGATTATTCTGCCCCTGGGGACACTCGTAGCCTGGGAGATTTCAAAGCCTCCTCAGACCTGCTGTCTCCAAGCAAGTTTCTGGTTCTAGAGACCTGATACTGAGAGTTAAGAAATTGTGAAGGTTCACCTCATGCTGCCTACCTTCTGTTAGAAATGTTTCAGATCTTCAGAAATTAATTTTTATTTGGAATTTCTGCAGTGTGGATAATTACAAACTCTGATTTGTTCCATGAGAGATAAATGGCGGAATCCTCTCACAGCTGAAATACCAATGTCAATTAATAGCAGTATGAAGTCTTCTAAGTAGTAGTTACCAGATTCCATTTGTACAGGACAGAACAACATAAAGTGAAGACTGGGCCCTGTGTGTTGCAGTGGGAAAGGTACAACATGCCAAAGGCCAGGCCTGTCTCCTTTATTGCCTCTGCTGTTGAGCTACTTAATGACCCTTACCAAGTCACTCAACTTCTCTGTGTCTTGATTTACTTTTCGTATTAAGTAACTAGTTTATTCTGATTCGGAAGCAAGGCTTCTACCCTGATCTTGCTGTGGGATTCAGTTGCTAATGGATTAAAAGTAATGGTTTGCAGACCTCATAAGAAATCTTTCATTTAGCCAAATGTATTCTTACCTTTTGAGGAAAGCGCTTACCAGCTGATTTACTTAAGTAAAAACAGTACTCAGAAGTAAAGCAAGAACAGTGTGATACAACCTGTATTGTTATCTGTTTTTCCATTCCATAATTTAAACACAATGACGATTTTTAGAAACTTTACAACAAAGAGCATAGAAAAAAGTGCAAGGGATTTGTTCCTTGTTCTATCTGTGATAGCTTTCACAACTTCCCTCATGCCTGAAAATGAAAAACAGAGCTTTTCTTTCAGCTAGTTCACGTGGCTGTAGCTATATGTGTTTTTCTGCTGTATATACAATGATCTTTGAGAGTCCTTCCAACCCAAGCTGTTCTTTGATTCTGTGAGATACAATATACAGTTTATTAAAAAGAAAGGTTTACTATATGCACATAGATATTAACTTTTCATGATTTCATTGTTATTTGAGTGTTCTATAACCAGTGTCATACAGAAGCCTGAAGACAGACATCTCCTTCAGTAAGATGAGCAAATGGCAACCTCAGCTCCTGCTGGAAATATAGGTCAGTTTGTGATTCAGAGTGTGGTGCCCTTCTGCACAGCCCTGGGTCCCACAGCCTCTACATGTTGCCGGAGCAATGATTTCTTAGCCTACACTTCAGTTTATTGCTTATCTGCTCCCATAACTGCATGATGAGTTTGAGTTGCACATGGAATATTTCTCTTCATTCAGATGGCTGACAAATGTGTTTCTACTTTGGAGATTTGCAATTTTACTGGTTAGAAAGGATGTTTTTTTGTTTTCATCGTATCAGTTTAAAAATTACGTTTGTGTTTTGAAGCTCTCTGAGGTTAATGCAAATAGAGAATGAACTACAAGGATAGTGCAGAGCACGTAGGGGCAAGAAAGAGCGAGGACTTCACACTGCTCAGACATGAGAAACGTTAGGAGTAAACATAAGGAAATTCATGTAACTTTCACACTACCTTCTTGAAGGAGGTGGGTAGCTTGTACATATATTGGTATATCTGTTTTTGCTTTAATATCAGGAGTTTAGCTGATATATGTTGTATTACATTAGCTATTACTTCTTTTGAAGCACCTAGGATTCCTTATTGGTTGACTTCCAATCACTGCAAAATTTCCCATTTACTCTTACTCCTCTTCCCTTTCAAATTTTGTTAAGAAAGTCCACTAGGTTTTCATTTAGTCAGTGCAGATAGTGTTTCTCTTTTCTTCATCTCTTTCTCTGTGCAACTACAGCTCAAAAGTAGCCTTGAGTTTTTGTCTTTCTAATGCGAGCAGGGATTTGGCAGCAGTTCCCCCTTCTGCTCCTTCAATGGCCATCTGATAAATAAGTGCTTATTCTACCAACATTGTTGTATGTGCATATAAACACATACACACACGCTTTTAAAAAACACACTGTATGCTGTTTGTACAGAAGTTCCCCTTGAGGGATGCTTGCTTCAAGTATGCAGTATTCAAAAGTGTGTTTCCTGAAGGGCAAGGTAGCAGCAAGTCTTCCACTCTGAGTCACAGCTGGATGCTACACACATGGCTCAGTGTACTGGGTAGCTAAGAGATGAGTAAGTTAAAGAGGAGTCTGTGATTCAAAATAATATTCTGAGATAACAGCTGAAAGTGTAGATCTGCTGTGATGATGTATTTACTAGGGAAACTTAGAAGATAACGCCAAGTATTATCAGGGTATGTATATGTACAAAGACGTTTCCTGCTATGGAGTCCCAACTTTTGCATGACGCTAATATGCCACAACTTTGCAATGCATTGGGTGCTCTGTAGCTGCGATCTCATTTTAGATCTTCCTTGCTGGCATCTGGGAATTTAAAGGGATGGGCAATTCATGGCAGGGTGAGGGGGACAGCTGGGCAAACCAAACAAGCTAGGTCAGTCTCCTTTGATGGGCCTCCTTTTAAAAGGCTATACAAAAGAACTGTTTTGTTTGAGTGAATTGCCTGCTACTTTGTGAAAATCATATAGAAATGAGTCCCAGATCAATGCTCTTGAGGCTGCAGGAGGGGAAAAAAAACCACAAAAACATAAAAGATAGATCAGAAGCTATATTTTAGCAAAAATATCTCTTAAGTGCTGTTGTCTGACACTATGAACTCCAATCAATGTGTCAGTATTTTGGAATTTGAAAGGAAATAGGGATCAGACCTGACAATCCAGAGCTGAAATTTGATGCTCTGGTCTTTTTGATAAACTGACAGGCAGTGAAAATTGCACATGTCTGCAGGGAATCTGGAGAAAAGAGAGACAGTTTTGTAGAAAGTCTGCTTACGATTCACAAAGGCATGCATTTTATCAAAATAGATTGCTTTTGCAACGTGTGGCAGGTTGCCTTCCTCTCTGAATGGAAGCTTTTGCAGCTTGTAAACTGGTGGGGTTTGCACGCTTCTACAATACGCCATGACTGCTCTTGGCACACATTTCTATTGCTCTCCCATTCTTGCAAGTGAAGTAAACTTGATAAAGACAAATAATCAAAAAGGAATTAGAAACTTTAGCCCCAAAGCTCCCCCCCCCCCACCGGTGTATGTTTAAATTCAACAAAATGGATTTTAAAAACTGTTCTTGCCAATAGTTTAAAACAACTGAGAAGAATCCTTCAAGCTTCATCTTCCTCATCACCAAATCCAGTGCAGTTATGTAATGCTTTCTACTTAAGACTCTCAAACGATACTACACATGTTCAGTCTTAAAATACCTTGTTCCTGCAGACGAATGTTTTTACAGCCACACTGCAGACTGCAGGGCTGGGCACAGCAGGGACCCCTATCCCAGCACGGCATTCCAGGCATTTCATACAGTTTACCACTTTTAAAATACTGGAACCCAGTCCTGAATCCTCCATAGTGTGCTTTGTGTGAGGGAACAAAGGAGTTGTCTTGTGGGACAGGCTTACTCATCCATCGAGTCCCATATATGCTCTGAGTGCAGCTGAGGCTTCCAAGTGCTTCGCCCACTCAGTAGTGGTTTATTATGGTTGATTAATTTCTAGGATTTATCTCTGGTTTATTTTAGTCCTCCAAAAAGAAGAATTAAAATCCCTTTTGAAATTTGCTTTTTTTTCTTTTAATCTTCCTTCCCCCATCCCCCCCC